>CAJVPU010000124.1:0-23436 GCA_910591775.1 Dentiscutata heterogama | reverse complement strand
AAAAGTTGTACGTGTGGCTAGTTGTACCCTCATCATAATTGTAAATGTTGTTAATTATCTAATAAAAAGCCCCTGGCTATAGAGGTCACCTTAAAAAAAAAAAAAAAAAAAATATTTAAATTAGAGTTTTTGTAGATTTGTCTGGGAGTCTTGCAAAATTGGAATCTTTTAATATATTGTTTCAGAGATGATCTTGGCTAAATGCTTTGTAAAGATCTTTGTTTTACATTTGTACAATATTTTAAGTAGCACTATTGGGCAAACATTGCTTAATTAAAAGTTCTAATTACTGTTTTTTGGAATTGAATAAATTTAAGCAATCTTTTATTTAAGTGAAATTTCTTCTTTTTGTATGCAGTATGTTACAAATTTTCTGAAAATCTCTTGTACTTCTTGGTTTGCTGCTTTGATTAATAAATAACCAATACCCAATATGCCTAGTGTAGTATTAATACTAAGTTTACTAAGCATTGTATTTCACTTCTCTATCTTGATATCCTTGAGCAATCCCAAATATAAAGAGCAATAAATTTTTTCTTCTGGTTTATAGATTTTTGATCATTCATTGCTAAGAAGTTCTTTTTTAACTCTTCTTTTCTGAAACTGTTGTTGGAAGTGTTCTTGAATTTTTTCCAAGATTATATCTAGTTCTATAACTAGTATACATAAACTATTCTGCTAAATTATTATAAAATCTAGTGTAATTTTTTTATAAGGTTTGTCAAGAAGGCTTTTTAGTATTTTTTTTCTAATTGTTTTGTATCATTAAACATCTCTTTTTAGTAAATTCTTCAATTTTCTTTTGTTTTTGACTTTTAAGTTTATTAGAGAGTCTATTGTAAAATATATGCACCAGACTTTAGATGTCTATATGGTTTTCCTTCTCTTGGTACATGCTTCCAAAGTACATATCCTTTTCCTCTGGTTTGGTGACCTGGTAGTTCGGCTAGTATGTCTCCTCACTTAAGAACCTGGTCGCTTGGTTCTCCGATCTCAGTTTCTGGTTCCAAATTCGCTCTTATTGTAGTACTGTCAAAGATCGCACTACCTTCCAACTCAGGACTTGCCAAACGGGTTTTCAGTTTTTCCAGTATCTCAGATTTATTATGCCAAAGCTCCCATTCTAGATGGTGTGACCGAGATTACAGATTTCTAGATCCTACCAATCGTTGAATAGCTGTTAACTGTATCACAGGGCTATTTTTCGAAAATGTCATCCATAGGATTCGAACTCTAGACCTGCCGTCTGGGGTGCGACAACTCCACCACTTCACTAAGTCACCACCCTCTCTAATTTAAATACTTAATATAAGTGATGAGATATAAAAATCTGTAAATCATTTTATTCAATATTATCGCAGTAATATTTACCTCTATAAGAAATAGAGATACATATCATTGCAATGATGATGAGTAAAATAATTTACAGGTTTTCATATCCTGTCACTTATATATTAATAGAAGATACAAAAGAGAAGAGTAAACAGTTATAGTTATTAATACAAGATATAAAGAAGGTATTTGACTTGATATCACTAAAGATGCTTAAATATGTATGTGAAAGAATTAAAATTTCTTCAAAAGAGACCAAATTCATATTAAATCTTTTTTGCAAAAGACATGCTAGAGTCATTACAAGCCTGGATTTAACAAAAGAAATTTAAATCGAAGATAGTATTGATCAAGAAGAAGTAATCTTATCTTTGATTTGGTGGATCTTTTATGACCCTTTGCTAGAAAAAGTTAGCAAGTTGGAAAATTAGAGCTATAGAATTACTACAAAGATATCTACAAATTTAAGCTTTAACCTGTAGCAGAAAAAAACTCTCATACAATTAGTAATCGCTTTTGCAGATAATACAACCTGGATTATATTATTAAAAGAAATACTTGAAAAGACAATCCAAATAGCAAAATCTTTTTACAAGCTTAATAATATTTAAATAAATGGAAACAAGTTCAAGTTTGTAATAATTAACCAACCAAAGAACCAAGATCCAAAAATCAGTTTAAATAATATGACTATCAGAGCAGAGAGTAATAAAGTAATTAATCATATATTAGATATTTGGTTTAATAATTAGCTAAAAGAGTCATATATCAAAGCAAAAGTAAAAGGATTAGTTTAACAGATAGTTTATGGTTTAGCTCTTAAAAAAATATAAACAATATGATAATTTCCTAAACTATGCTACTTACTACAGGTTTTGAAGCTATCTAAATTTATAATTAATATAATATATTAGCTTTTTATTAGATTAGTCAAAAACCAGACAGGTCTTGCTAATACAGTAGACAACTATCTAGTTCATCACCCTAGTATAGGCAACTGTACACCATTATAGTATAGTTTAATAACTAAACAAATCACATACTTTATATAAAGATTAAATAGCTATGGTAGTATTAGTAGTATAGCAAAGTTTAAAGTTAAATGAGATTACTTAAATGCAGGTTTAGCTAATAGCAGCTTTGATATTTCTAAAGAGCAAGGATTATATAAGATTTGAAAACATAATTTGGCATATTTGCTTCTATTATAAGCAGCTGAACTAGATATTAAAATAGTAACAGAGAAAAGCCTGTAAGAGATTAAAGATTTTAAAGAAACAATAAGAAATATTATAGATTTTTATATGTATATATAGTTTCTATAACAGGAATATTAATAAGCTGAAAATTTTTTTTACAATACAGCTATTCAATAAATAGAGTAATAAGTTGATAATATAGCAACAACTAAAGCTGCTTAGAAACAAACTGCTTAGAAGCAAAAAAGCTAACTAGTTTAAAAAGATCAAACAACTCTTAATTGAATTAGTATCAAGCAAAAAAGTTAAAAATAAATACTGCTTAGCAAGCAATTGTTTAGCACTTAAAACCAGACTACCAAAAGTATCCAAAAATAAATGAAAAAGAGAATATATATTTTTTAAACAGAATAAAAAGAATAACACAGATCTTGTTTTAGACAAAGTGATTAAGAAGTACAAAAAAGATATTTTGATAGAAATATCTAGTGCAAACCAGACATCTTTAGTTAAACATAGCCAAATTATTAATGCAGTTTCAAATAGCTGGATAAAGGTAGAGAAAGGTAGAAAGATAGTGACTTCAATTGAAGAAAATATAATTGTTACAAAGGCAAAGAGGATCGAACAACTAAGAGAAGATAGTAAGATAGAAATAATAGATATAAAACAAATAGATAGTTTAGAGATAGAGATTATTAAAAAATATATAGCAAACCAAAATATAGTTGATGACTTTATCTAAGTACTTAAGCTCAACCAAAAGACCAGTTATAAAGAATTTTTCTGTTATACTGATGGCTCTTTACTAGCTGCTAACTTAAGTATAAATATAAGCAAAATAGGCATAGTTTGGATATTTCTTAATAAAGACAAAACATTATACTACTTAAAAAATATTTTTGGAACAAAAAGCTGACCATCATCAACAAAACCAAAGCTCCTGGCAATATGGCTAGTACTACTAATGGTCCTGTCTAATAAAGTAATCTCTGTTTTTACAGATAGTATAGCTGCTATATTAGAAATTAGAAAAAATCTAAAATATAATAGCATTAGACAGTAGTACAAACTTAAAAACTCAGAGCTTATTGCAAGTATAATTAGTATCATTAAAACTAAAGAGCGACAAATGAGCTTTACCAAAGTTAAAGCTTATACAGAAGACTAGTAAAACAATGAAGTAGATCTTCTTGCTAAGAAAGGCCTCTTATCAAACAAGATAATTAATATTGCAAAGTTATGAAACCAAACTATTTCTTTTAAGATATTTTGAAACAATCTAAAAGTAGAAACAAACCCAGATCCTTCATTAAATTTCTTTACTAACTCAAAGTAAGAGCAGAATGGCAAAGCTTCAAAGCAATTATGAAAATTAAGAAGGAAAATAGTTCTAACAAATTTGAGTAAAATATTTTTTGGAGTAGAATCAAAAATCTAAATAGCTTAAGGTACAACACAATAGAAAAGAACAGAAAGATCTGTACAATGCTAAAGTGTATTCAAAACAAACTCCCTACTCTTGAAAAACTGCACCAAAAAAAGCCATATCTATATTCTTTCTCAAATTGTATACTTTGCAATAAAGATGAGACAGAAAATCTAAAGTATTTTGCAATATGTGATAGATTTAAAAAAAGCTAGCATATATATAGTAGAAGAAACAGTACAAAAGACACTTATAACTAGGTTTAAAGAAAAAAAGATCAATTTTAGTTTACAAGAAGCTTTAGTTAAAAATATTTTTGATACAAATCTTAAAGATAAATATAAGATTAGAACTGAAATAATTAAAAGCCTGGTTAGAAAAAACAAGATTTATAAACTAACAATTCATAGCAAGTCCAAAAGGGTTGTACAATGCTTAGCCAAAGACATGATTTTTCTTATATAGAATATATTTTATGAATTAATCTGAAAAACAAGATGCAAAAAAGTACTAAAATAGGAAAAAAAAAAATAGTATAGTTAGATAGCTCAAAAAAAAAAAAAGATTTTTATACAATTTTAACTTTGGCTTCAATTTTAATTTTAATTTTGTTTATATATATATAATTATAATTATAAAATAATAACTTTATATTATATTAAAAAAAAGTAAATAATCTATTTAATTTTTTAAAATATAACCAAGTATTTATTAAGCACTTGTTATAAATACTTATTAAATATTTATATTAAGTACTTGTTAAATATTTATATCAAGTACTTATTAAATACATTCCAACATACCTTATATTCAATAAGTACTTGCAACTAAGTACTTAGCAAGTACTTGACAAGTACTTTATAAGTACTTGCAACTAAGTACTTAGCAAGTACTTGACAAGTACTTTATAAGTACTTGGTTATACTTCATGATACTGTAGATACAGTATCTAGTATAGAACCTGTAGGTGGACTATTTAAATAGATACTCAAAAGGCACACATGTGGCTAGTTGTATCTTTATTGTAACTATAATAGCAAATAATTACTAATAAAGAGTTTCTATAGCCAAAGAGATTACCTTAATACCGAAAAAAATAAATAAATAAAATATAGCATATAGTAACATGCGCGAAGCTAGTATACTGTTATTATCTTAAATTATTTACCTTTTGCTAGTGAAATAAAGTATACACTTCACTATCTACTTCATGTATATTTATAAAATATATCACTACACTGGGTGACCTTGTTACTTTGCTATATTGGTACCAAGAAGAATATAGCATTGTAACAATATAACCCTCTTATATATCTCAAATTACACTTTAACTTTAGATTTTAGCAAAAAACATACAGTATTAACACCAACAACACCATAGATACACAATATAATATTTGTTTTCTTTTCTAGTATAGAAGACCTGACATTGGACTTTCAATTCCAGTTAGTCGTCTATAGAAAATCTATTATAATTATAGATTTTCCATAGGCGACTAACTGTACACAAAAGTCCAATGTCAGGTTTTCTTTTGACGGCATTCATTTTTTTACTTTTTGCGACAATTCTGTTATCTTCCAAGATAAAAACATTTTTACTTCTTGTTTTTGAACTCTTTTTAAAAAATTTTAGCAGAAAGTTTCGCCATACAATTTAATATACTATGATTTGTAAATATTTAATATAAACATGACTTTTAAAAGTATCAACATTTAATAAAATCATTAAAAAATTTTATAATAGTTTTTCTTTTTCTAATCGATAGTTTAGATAATGTTTTCGTTTCTATTTATGGGCTATTTTTTTAAATAATTAATGTTGGCAATACTATCTGGCATGCAAAAAATTGCATACTTATTTGATTTCAATCTCGCAGCCATGGTTTTTTTTGCGAAAAAAAAAGCTTTAATGAACGTGATTTTCTATTTGCGATACTGAAAAAATTATTTAGAGTTCGTCTATTTTAGGGAAACGGTTGGTTTGGAGGTCGGTTAGAGACATTCATATAAAGATCAAAACGCGATAATTAACCAATCAAATTTATCAAAAAAATTTAATATAATCGCTTCTAAGATAATATGAAAAATATGCTTTTAATATACAAACGTACAAAGTTTAAAACGTGCACTTATTTTGATAATATTGGAGGGTGCAACTATTCTCACGACAGGATAGGTATTGGCGACGAGAACTTCCCTTGTGGTTTTAGATACATGGAGACGCCATGCTTCATGTCTGGCCAAGCATTTGCGGTGGAGTTATGAATTGCTCTATTTTGTCTGACCAGGAATTGGCGAGAATAGTTGATCTACTTACTGATTTTGCTGAAATTTCTCGCGACAGACCAGGCATATAAGTCAGTGGATATCCAGTCTCCTGTCTATTCACCTGTTACAAATTATCAGTAAAATCAGCAAGATAAAAAGATTGTTATCCATTCTAAAATTTATTATTATATGTATTCACTTAACAAGATTTATACTGTAATTTGAAATAATTCTACTGGTGAGTTCAATCAGATCCTGCGACCAGAAATATGATCAATTATTTCTGAACAAAAGTTTTTTAAAATTTTTAAAATCTTATTGAAGTTCGAATAAATACTAAGAAAGTTGTAAATAAACTTTTAAACTATTTTTTTTAATGAGCTCTAAAGGTTCGAATTGACAGTATATTGTAAGATGCAAATAATCTTTACAATAAAAATTAAAAAATTGGGTTCGCTATAATAAATTTTTTTTTTTTTTATATTCTTCAACGTCCAAATCCAGAAATTCAAAAATCTTAATAATTCGTTATTCCATAATTCATAATTCGATAGATCAATATTTGAATATTGATTTCACTAGCATTAAAATTAATTCAATATTGATGCATTGAATTGTCAAAATAATACGAATTTGAAATTGTCGAGATTTTGAATTTTTAAGATAATGAAATTTCAGGATTGTTGGATCGGGCTTCTGAAAGGTTGAGATTGAGAATAGAAACAAAAGATTGATCAAAACCACGCGTTCGTGCTCTAAATGCAATAAAATATTTCGTGTTTACTGTCCATTATATTTTTTTCGACGCGAATCACATGAACAACGCGTATTACTATCCATGACTCGTTATAACAAAATTGATAAAAAAAGTTCGCGTTTGCTTTATCGTTTGATATCTGGGTTATGTTGACCCGTACGGAACAGAATTTTTGCAGGTCACAGGTCGAAATTGTTATGGCCCGAGTCAAACGGGTCATTTAAGTAACTATACGAAAAAGTTAGTTTTCTCTATCTGCTATGTAGAAAATGGAAGGGATACGTGTTATTTTACCGACAGCTTAGTTCACCAACAATTACAGCTGTTCTCATAAATTCTGGGACACCTAAAAATTTTCTCGTCTTCCGAAACCTCTTCGATCTTGTTCTTAGAATCATTTAACTTTTCGGAAACTACTTCGCTGTCTCCATATCGAAGTTCCAAGTAGTTTCCGAAAAGGTAGGTGATTCTTAGAATGAGATCGAAGAGGTTTCGGGAAACGAGAAAATATTTAGGTGTCCCAGAATTTATGTAATTCATTGACAAGTTTATTTCGCCGAAAATCAATTTACCGACTAGTTCATTTTATCGACAGTTTTTCACTGACAGCTCATTTCGCCGACAATTATAATTTTTATAAATTGCACTAATCTTAACTCTAATTCCAGAATCACTTTGTCGGTGAAATGAACTTGTCGATGAGGTGAAATGAACTTGTCGGTGAGTTAATTGTCGGTGAATTAAGCTGTCGGTGAAGTGATTGTCGGCGAAATGCGCACCACCCGTTTTTAACCTGGGTCAGAAAGGTTCAACCCGGGTAAGAACCCTAGTTATGGTTAGAGAGAGAAGAAAATAAACTTATCATAAAACTTTATTTTTATGTAAATGGAACATGATAGAATTAAAGCGCGTTGATAAACGGTTGATAAACGTTGATAATTATCATATAAAATTGTCTAAAAATTTCGATATGTTTAACAGTGTTTCGCAATTTCACCGGTGAATTGCATATTTCGATATACCAGATACAGTATAATATATATTACACTTTTTTTTTTTTTTTAAAAAAAAAAAAAAAGTATAATAAAAGTAGTAAAAGTTAATGATGCAAATCACGTGCATTAATTTTGGCCAATATTAATAGTTAATTCTGGGAGATAATTATTACCACAAATAGAAATGATGAAATTAATTTTTATCTTTATTGACGATTTTTTAATCTTTTTAACATTATTAACGAGAGATTGATGTATAATAAATATTTCATGGTTGATATTATCATTCATTTTTATTTCTTGTTCATTTATGTTCTAATTAATACTGTTCATATATCAAATATAATGAAGTATAATAAATATAATTAACTATATTTTATATATCCGAAGTAAATTAAAAAAAATTTAAAAAACGAATCAAATATCATGTGATTTTGATGTAGCCAATCAATTTGTGTTATCGAAGTTCGAATAAGTTCGAGTAAGTTTTAGTAAACGATTACTCAAAAGTTTCAAAAGTTTCAAAAGTTTCAAAAGTTTTAAAAGTATTGAAATTTAACAAATATTATTAGGTGAAAAATGAAGAATATACACGTGGGTTATTTGTCAAATTTGACAAGTTGAACAATAATATTCTGCCATACTTTCTAATAAATCGAATGGTAATTCCTCGTGCGCGTACCAATTCTAAATTTATTGATTGGCGTATGTTTTTTTTTGGAGAATTTAAAAATGATTCTTGTGTTCAAATGGACACCAAGACTTGTGTTATGTCACACGTAATTATTTCAATAGGATTTATCTATTTATCAAATATCCTTTCAATAGTGACGGATGTACCACAAACTTGATCGAAGTGTACGAAATCCCAATTTAACAAATATTGTGTAAACATTTATATTAACCTATTATTACTAAAGAGCGCGTGATAAAAATTGTTTAGTCGCCTGGTATAATAAAACTTTATTTTAATAAGAATTTTTTACAAATCGAAAATATTGAGTAAAATTAATATTTCGTTCGCGATTTGGTCCGACGCACTGTAGAACAAGGCGGTCCGGACCATAACATTTCTAGGTTATTCTCGGTTATGTCCTTGAATTTTTTTGTACTTAACTCTGTGAAAAATGCCGGTAATAGAAATTCAGTTGTACAAGTTTATCATATTTACGAAACACGATAGAGAAAAAACAAACACGAGAACAAAACAATTTCACAACATAATTCTTGTGTACCAGGTATAGTAAGTTTGTCCACAATATTGATATTATTTCAAAAATTAATAATAATATATGAATACAATCATTAAATAAATATTTGATTATCTAATCATTTATGATTAAATGAAAGGTTTCAGAGAAAGAAGTCTCCTTGTTCATTTTATGCATTTAGAATTATTACGACCAATGATTCTTTAATATTGATTAATACAAAAAAAAAATTCGGCATTAACTAAAAAAAAAAAACCAATCAAACATCGCGTGTGATCATACATAAAGAAGAAGAAGGGAATACGAATTAAAAATTCACCCGAAGCACATCAACCACATCAACAGATTAGTGAATTAATTGGTTAAAAATAGTGGTGAAGAGAAATTTATTCATTGATTGAATGTGTAAATAATTTTTTTTTTTTTAGGTTTAATGTTTTGCTAATTTAGATCTTAGGTTAGTTTTTCTTTAAAAAAAGGAAATTTTAAATAAAAAAAAATTTGAATAAAATTATTTTTAAATAAAATTTGTTTTGAATTACACCTAATAAATTGCGCTATGATTTTTTCGATCGCGTCACGCAAGTACAAAATTCAAGTACAAAATTCAAGTACAAAATTCAAAGTAGGACTGTAGAAATGTAAGTTACGCACTTCCAAGTTAATTTTCTTGTACTATCTCAAATAGAAGTCTCGATTCATAATTAGTGTTTGGTGACTAGCAGGTGTAAAATAACTTATGCGAAGTATTATTGATGCAGAAGTATCACAACTGATTTATTTTTAAATCAAGTGTAAATAAACTATTACAGTATTACATACAATCAAGTTGATAAAAAAAAAAGTGGGTAATTACGTGTCAAAATAAATGTGGCTTAAAATCAAACTCCGAATCATATATTCTAAAAACGCGTAACTATTTCAAATGTAAAAGTCAAAAATTACTATTTTTGAATTTGATGTATGCAACACGTATTACTTCATGTATTTCATTTATTGACAATAAATGTTCGCAATCGTGGTAATAGTGTGGTAATACGTTGCAGACTGATAATAAATTTTCGAAATCGTGGTAATAAGAGGTAATAAGTGTAATACGAGGTAATACGTTGTAGAACATCCTGAAAAAAAATGCACATATTCACCTGCATTATCCCAGGTAACAACGGTTGGTAAATTCGATAAATCCTTTTTATTTTTTTAATTTTTTTTTTTATTTTTTTTTATTTTTTTTAGCTAAAGAAATTGTTAACTTAAAAAAATTCTAAAGAGTAAAAGAAACTTAAGGAGAACGTTTCTAAATACATGCAGGAAGCATAACGCAGAGTTTTATTTGATGAAATGATTTTTATTGCCTGATACCTGTATTATGCAGTTTAATTTACAGTAACTTGCAATATTTTTGATTCATAAAAACAATTCGTTTCTCGTCGCGTCAAGAAATAGCAAATTTTATTAAATTAACCTGTTTCAAAGTTAAAGATACGTGAATATGAAACGAGAGGGAAAAGGTTACAATTAAGTTTATCTAAAAAAAAAACGATATCTAGTTACACGCGATAACGACGGTGAAACTCGGATATACAGTAAATTATAAAATATTAGATACTAAGATAGATACCAAGATAAATATGGGAATGCAAGAAAAAATTTCGTTATCTCGGTAATAATAGATGATTGCATGAACGCATAATTTTGCGCGAGTATTTATCATTTCACAAGAAAACAATTATGCAAAGAAAAGAACGCTGTAACTCGTTAAATCAACCTACATAGTTAAATTGCACGTACATTACATGCACACGAAAAATGAATATATTCATTTGATAAAAAAATTTTTTTTTAATTCAATATTAAATAATTGTTTAGAAATAACTATTAATAAAGCTTATTGGCTTCAAACGCAATACTTTCAAAAATTTAGTAGATCACGTATGATCTAAGATTTCATCGATTTTAATTTCTTTTGCATTAATAGGATTTCAGACGGGCGTCTCTTACATGTTGTAAAAAAAGACTTTTAGATCAATGTGAGTTTGATAGGTTTTTGTTAACGCAGGGACGTTACACTCGTTCTTGCATAATTCTCAAAGCCTTGAAATCTATCGATAGAAACACTTAAGAATAACAAAATAGGATAATAAATGCTATTAATTAATGCTACGTATTCGAAATAATAATCTTATTCGAGATTTGATGGATTTTTAATAACCTCTATTTACACTACGTAACATAAGCCATGACGTGAATCAAAAAAAAATTCCCATCGCATTGATAAAAAAAGATAAGAAACATACATAAAGACTTTTTTTGTCATTTAATAATGAAAGAAATGGAATCGAATTTACAGATGAATGCGAGATTCTGCAAAAAATTTATAAATTCACGATAAAAAATTTTACTTGAATACGTATAATATAGAATATTATTAGAATATTATTAGAATATTATTAGAATATATAGTATTAAAATAATATTAGAATAGTATTAGAAGGTTAGAATGCAAAAAAATATTTTATCCAACGAAAATTCGGCATCTAATCTCTGAAAAAAAAAAATTTTTTTTATCATGATAAATTAATTAGGAAATCTTGGCCCGCATTTATGTGATTTAAGTATATATAATCGGCATTCCTTTGCCTAGCATTAAGAATTAATGAATTGACACGAGATAAAGATATAATTTACACAAAAAAAGAGCAGTGTGCGCCGATGTACTGTACATCAAAAAAAATTGAAAAAAAAATTCTTAGTTCGGTTGTTTCCTCCGAAGGTTCATAATCCTTTGATAACCATGTTTTTTTTCAACAATTTCAAGAATTTCAGAATATTTGATAGGCTATAATTGTTCTGATATGAACAATACTGATGAAAAATATATTCTTACATTATTTTTATTTTTATTAATTATAAAATAAATTATCGTGAGAAAAACTCGTTATTTACTATTAAGAACGATAATAATATCATTATATGATTTGATAAACACGTCGTGAAACTTTAAAAAAAAAAAAAAACCATCAGGGGAATCATTATTAATAAAATAGTTAGAACAATATTTATGCTAACCTCGCATGTAAACCATGATAAAAATAGGTTTCATCTTTAGCATTTTTTTTTTTCTTTTTGTTTCACAACAGTCAGTTTATCAAACTATGACCACCAAATCTTTGTAAGGAAAAGTAACAAAGTTTTGCGTATTAGCAAAGCGTAAAGCAGGATTGTATTTTACTTTGATAGAAAAGGATTAAAGTAACATAAAATTCCTAAAATCATTAAGATCAATTTTTGAATTATAACTAAGTTTGACAAAGAATTTTACATTAGCATCGTGAGACCTATGAACGTTGCTGATTATACCTTGACGGGAAGGAACGCGACAGTTGTATGCAAAACCCAAAATGAAACCTAGGGGCACGGAAGTGAATGCGTTTATAGGGAAGTAGGTTCATAGATTGCTGGATTGGAAAAAAAAAAAACTGTGCAGTATTATCAAATAATAATGACAAATGAAAATCTTTCTGAATCAGGTGATTCCGAACAAACTCCTATTAAAATAATAAGGGTTACATTGGGCAAGTTTGTCCTACAATAACATTAATGCCGGGATTGTTAATATATGGGTTTATTGTCACACTAATTTCATTTTCTACACAAACAAACATTGGAAGTTACTCGAACTTGGTACACAAAAACGTGTTAAATAAAAAAAATATTATCAAATATCGATATTATCAGGTTTTTTTTTATTGTTGATTATTTTTTGGCACTCCACAAAAGATTCGTCTTTTACTTACAAGTCTTGGTTCTCAATAAATTTTAAAATCGCCAAACTGATTTCGGTATTTCATTCAATTTTACTATTTGAATAAAAGAATAAATAAATAAATAGATAAATAAATAATTTTTTTTTTAAGTAAAATACGTACATACATATAAACTCCGTGAAACAACTATAAACTGGTTAGAGAAATCTATCAAATCTATCAATAGTCAATCAATAATTAAAATGTCACGTTTTTTTTTTTTTTATTACATAATAGTCAATCAAAAATCTGTTGTTTGATTGAAAGATGTCCACAAATAGAGCCTTGAATGATTTATTCACCTTATCTTGCTAGATGATTTTGGTAATGCTTTTCGTTTCCCCAAACACGTACTCCTTTTTTACTTATTTTAACTCCTCAATGCGCTTATTAAAAAATTACAAATACGTGATTACTTATTTAATGACGTTGCCTACATCTCCTTTGGCCATGTTGATGATGTCATTGACGGCGCATAGAGATTAATATAAAAAGGTTAGGATACTCAAAGTGCATAAGCCATTTGGTCACACGCCCTTTTATAATTAGTCCAAAAGATTCTTTGTGATGATTATTTCCGAATCAATTTTTAGATTACTTAAAAAAAAATGTTCAGTTGCTTTCTATATTCGGTAAACAAGTTTTTGTTGATAATTAATACCGATTCCCAAAAAAACTCCGACATACCATAAATATTCTATTTATGCAAGCAAATGTTTAATGTGGTGAAACTCGGCCGCCGACTTGTATCAATTTGCGTATTTCTTTTTAGGAGTGACCCGAGTATCACTATCTTCCGCCGACATCCTGCATGTTTAGGAGCGCATAAACTTTTAATTTTATAAAGTTTCACTAATATGCACATGTTTTTTTGGAATTAAAAGAATTTTCTTTAAAAAATATATTTATCTTTATTTGTTATTATATATGTTACTAATAATAATAATAAATTTTTCTTTTGAAAATAATATAAAATATTAATTAAATGTTATGTATTTTAATTAATAAGTCCTTAATATCAATTCTTAATATCAATTCTTTATATATTAATTCTTTATATCAAATTCTTTATATCAGTTTCTTTATGTCTGATCTTCAACTTATCCAACTTTATAAAAAAATTTTTTATTATTGAAAATGGACGCGATTCGCGTATTCTAAACGTGTATACAATACGTTATATCATGTTGATTGCTACAAATAACGCGACTGGCAGGTGATAATCAATTTTAATACGCGTATATCATATATTAGATATTATAGATCGTTATTAGATTTTAAGATGTATTAACTGATCTAGGAATAAAATTTAAATGACGCGACTTTTTTTAAAAAAAATGCAGTAATAATTGATTATGATTATAATAAATAATAATAATTGATTATGATTAACTATAATTTATAATTATAATTTCATATTATTTATTATTATTTATTATTATTATTATTATTATTATTATTATTATTATTATTAACACGTAAATTTATCTTTATTTCACTCTATATTTTTTTATAGATTAACAAGAAAAAAAAGAGGGGTGGAAAAAAAACAAAACAGATCATTTCATAAAAATAATCTATATTAGATTTTTTTTTTTATAAAATTTTCTTATATTTACAAAACAAGAAAGATTCAATATCGAATTAATTAATTGATTGAATTACCAAATTCATCAAAAATAATAATGGTTAAATTTTCGGACTTAGTTTTAATTTGGCTTTAGTAAAAAAAAAAAGTTAGCAATTAATAAAAAAAATTAAATTATGTATGAGTATTATTGGTTGATAATTGACTTTTATATAATAATACTTTATGTGTATTAGGAGAGAAAATAATCAAACCTTGTTGATCTAATAAAATTTCTCTGCATTTTTTAAAAATAGTTTCTTTAAGTAATGACTTTCGCATTTGTAATACTGTAAATATTAATTAACATCAAATTTTTTAAATCGTGTCATGCTTATCTTTACACATAATCTAACATATACAGTATATCACAATTATACACATTATACACACTAAGTCTAGAAATCATGCAATTTACTACAGACTGACAGAACTACAGATACAGACCGTTACAGACACAGGCTACTGCAGACAGGCACTATGATTTTTTGTTTAATGGTAGATCGTGATAGAAAGTTGCGCTTAAAATAATTTGGTGCGGAGAAATGCATATATAATACATATTTAATGAATTAAATTTGTGTATTCTGTAAATTCTTTCCGAATTTATAAATTTACCATATGCCAACATTACCTAACATTACCTAACTTTACATAGAGAAATACGATTAGTGATGATCTTATGTAACTTATATTGATGATTATTGTTATAAGTGGATATGAACGCATGTATAGAACGCGTAAATGTAAGTACGTGGAAAGTCATTTATTTTTAAATTTATATAACGTGATGCCGTACAATGTAGATTCGTTTTTTTTTTATAAGCCAATTACGACTTAATTAACAAAATTAGCAAAAAGTCATGTTGATTGATTTTTATTCGTACGTTTAAATTTTCAGTTCAAGTTCTAGTCCCCTAAGGATACATTTATAACCGAAAGTTTTAATACTTATCTGATAAAAAATTTCTTAAAATCAACATAAATATATGCATGTTACGTAAATCCATGAAGCACGTAATAAAACATAGCATAAAATGAACTTATTAGATCTGCAAATCTATTTCTTATCAGACAAGCGAATGAGGAATTACGTATAATCTTAACTTTCAACGGTCAAATGAATTTTTGATCTTGTCTGAATTTAGTTTTTTCAAGGGGCTAAAAGTAAGGTAGGATCTACTTGTTGCCTAAGCTATTCTTTGAATGGTCTTTTCTCATCTCCCCCCTTTCCTCCGCATTGACTTATTAATTTATGTTAAAAAATTTGATTTTCTTATTCATAAATTCATAGTTGGTTGATCTTTAATGATTCATACTCTAAAAGGAATTTTTATTTTAATTGAACGCTTCTATGGTAAGATGACGCTGACGTTATTGTACTCTCCGATGCAGACTATCTATCGTATTTAATCGATTGAATTTTTACAAAGATTTGATATTCTATTTACGTTTAAGTTTCGTGTCACTGTAATCCACTGTAATCCACTGTAATGAATAATATTTCAGAAAGGATCCTAAAAATCCTTGACATTCGAGTTACCACCTGATGTACTAATGTATATTATTGTATACTAATGTACACTGATGTAGTAGTAAATCGTTTGAAAAAAAGGGAAATTAAAATAAAATCCGTATATTTTTATTATCTTTATATATATTCGTCATACAAATTTTTTTTTTATATTGTTTATCAAAACTCCTTTTTTTAAATTCCTTTTTAATTTTTTTATTCCAAATTTGACCATTTATAAATTATTTTTTTGATAATTTGTTTTTTTTTTTCATAGTCATTCTAATTATTCTATTTATTCTAATTATTCTATTTATTCTAATTATTCTAATTATGACTGGATTTTTGTACAAAGTTGAATGTGTCAACAATTTCTGGATTACAAATATTACCTTTTCATTCATTCACTCCTCTTCACTCCTCATTCCTCACTCCCGAAAAAAAATTGCGAAACGTAATTCTTTTGTACTTACGTACAAAATGTCATTCAAATAAGTATGAATTCGTGTAACTTTAAATGTCCCAATTAAACACAGGTTTTTCTTTCATATCTTTGTACAATATATATTATCACGCATATTATTACGAATGTTGCGTAAACGTTAATATGTTATACGAAAAAAATAAAATAAAATAAAAATAAAATATTTGAAAAACCAGGTCCTTTAACTGTGGCTTTACTAAATTTCGTAAACCTTTTTCTGTTTTATAAGCAACCCACTAAAGTATGCATAGTGCATGTTTGTTTATGTGTACAGTATGTTACTATTATTTCAATGGTCATTTACACGAGGTAATCCTTTTGCATATGAAATAAATAAATAAATAAATAAGCAAATGGGTCATAATTAAGGTTGAATACCGTGAGACAAATCAGGCATATTCATATTTCGTGAATGTATGCTATTGGATTACTGAAAAGAGTGAGCTTTTTTCTCGAATTAAATAATAGTTTAAATAATAGTTTAAATAATAGTTTGAATAATATTAAGAATTAATAAGAATTTTTAATAAGAATATAAAAAGAATAATAAGAATTTATTAATTTTATCATTTTTAAATAAAAACATTTCTTAATTTCTTTTAAAAGTGTTACAACTTATGTTTTTTGTTATACCACGATTGCAGAAAATTAATTGCATACATAATGATTAACTTGAAAAATTGAAAGTATTACTTTTTAATTAAATGAATGATAATCGCGTTCAATTGGATCAAATATTAAAAATTTTTTTCTTAGTTATGTAAATCAATTTTTTATTTTTTTTTTATTCTCATGTTGTGTCAATTTGAATATCAATTGTGTCATTAAGAAACCAGCGATTTCCTGCAATTAAAATTTTATTAAATTAAAAATTGATATACATAAGGATTGTAAATATGCAAAGATTCAACAGTAACGCACATCAACATAAAAAAGTTGTGTTCAGACAATATACATTTTATTCACAAATGCCAGTTTAAAGAATTATCTGATTGCTTAGTTTAATTGATCGGTATGCATGGTTATTCGTGTTTACATACAGTGCATGCTAATAAAAATGAATAAATATTATGTTTTTGCCGCAGCAACTTTCTCTACACCAATCGATTATTAATTGTATTCATTAAATGCATAATCAAACATATTTTTAAATGAAATTGTTATGAATACAAGTGCAATCACATGATATTCTGTGTCAATTTTTGCTGGCTACTAAATACCTATGAATCATTCGAGACTTATCTTTTTTGAATTCACTCGTTTTTAGAATTTCCTAATTTGTAGCATAACATTTTCAAGAGAATTAAATACACAAATTACTGGTAAGATATTAGTTTTTTTTTTGTTTCCAGTAAGCACGATGTCTTTTAAACATAAATTAAGGTATCCTTGTACATCTATTCTTATCTGTCTTTTTTTCATTTACGATCGAATTTGGAGAAAAGGATGTGATAGCTACAAAAGGCAACATTTACTCTTGTTTCTCTGTAATTTTTATCTCGTGTTGTTCGTATCACCAAACAATCAATTTGATATACACATTTTTTACGTAAGAAATTCATGTGGTATCGATTAATAAGAATTAAGAAATTTAAGCGGAGTTTGTTTCACATCTAAACCGTCTTTGGAATACTGGTTGGTTTTTCTTTAACTTTTAATGATACGTAAAAAATTTTATCATTATTATATCGTCGGCTTAAAATTATCAGCATTGTTTCTCAATTCTTCAAAGTTAAGGCCGAGCTTTTTTTTTAGATTGTGTTTGGGCGTTTTTTACTGCATTTAGATTTTAAAAAATCTTTTTTAACATCCAATTAGGTTCACAATTACAATTTTAGATAATCTATTGCCACGCCTCAAATTTTATGTTTGATGAGTCATGACCGAGTTTTTTTTATAATTAGGTTAATGCAATAGTTCAAATAAATATCTAAATACAACAATGTGCGTTTGGTAAATCTTGATTTTTTTTTTTATACATATAAAATAACCTATTTATTAACTTTAATTATACTAACAAATTTAATACTTTAATTCCGATATTATATATTAAAATGCCGGGTATAATAGAGATCGAATTTATTATTATTATTATTATTATTATTATTATATTATATATATTATTATTAATTATTACGTATTACGGTATTTCTAATAAATTATTAATTTTTTACTAAGTAACGTGAACGTTAATATATTTATAATTAGCCAATCATATGATCATAACAAGTAATACAAAAAATAAATTGTCTAATTAAAGCAACGTATTTTATATGTAGGTGCAAATGGTTTAGCCGCAGTATAACCAATAAATATATATATATATATAAACTTAATACGAATTTGATTTTCGTTAATAAATTTGAATTTTATTAATTTTATTAAAATTTTTGATTTATAAATTATAAAAATAAAAAAATTTATAGATTTAATAATTTAATAAAAAAGCTATTAAAAAATTTTTTTTTATTTAAAAAAATTTGTAAATTTAAACATTTTTTATAATTAAAGTTGACATAGGTCGAAATTAAAAATATTAAACATTAACAATATTAGTATATTAGATATATTGATATTAAGCTAAATATATAGGCTAATGGATTGTAGTTTTAAAAAAATTTAGCATATATCAGCTATTATTAGCCCACCTGATATTATACCAATACTATTCTGAATATATATTAGCCAAACAAATTTGATCTTGATTAAAAAAGCATAATTTAACAATTTTATACAAGATAGTAAAAAAAAAATTTTTTTTTAAAGATATTTTAAAATTCTGTAATCGGATTTTGATGACTTTGGTACCATTAGAATCCTCTCAATGAGACGATTCGAATGGCACCAAATTTATCAAAATTGGATCACATTATCATAAGATATCACGTTTCGGAACTATTATTCAATAAAAAATCTTTAAAAATTTATACAGGAGTAAATTTATATTTCATGGTTCCGAAACGTGATATCGTGATCATGTGATCGTATTTGGATAATTTTGATAACGTTCGAATCGTCTTATAGTGGATCCTAATGATACTAAAATCATTACGCAATCACGAAATGTTTTTAAAAAATAATTTTTTAAATAATTAAAGATACAGTATATCAAAATTCTGGAATTGGATTTTGATGATTTTGGTACCATTAGAACCCTCTCGATGAGACGATTCGAATGGTATCAAAATTATCCAAATAGGATCACCTGATCACGAAATATCACGTTTCGCAACTATGTAATATAAAATTTACTTTGTAGAAATTTTTAGATTTTTATTTGAATAATAGTTCCGAAACGTGATATCTTATGATTATGTAATTCAATTTGGATAATTTTGGTACCAATCGTCACAGTGTGCTAATAAGTTTAGGGCTTATCACCTACTAACAAGAAAATTAGCAGTATACTTGGTTTTATATATTCTACTACTTTTAGAGAAAAATATATACTCTTTTATTTTTTATTTTTTTTTTTGATATTAAGGTGACCTCTATAGCCAGGAGTTTTTTATTAGACAATTAATAATGTTTACAATTATGATAAAAGTATAACTAGTCATATATACAACTTTTGGTTATTTATTTAAGTAGTCCACCCAGGTTTTATACTAGCTGCTATACCTGCAATCTAACTAGAAGATTACCTATTTAAGCTTTCTAGTTTTTACAAACAAGAGTACAACTAGCCATATATATAATTTTTGATTGCCTATTTAAGTAGTCTGCTCTAAGTTTTATACTAGTTATTATATCTGCAATCCAACTAAAAGATTATTTATTTAAATTCTTTAGTCACAATAGCCTGTTATTCCTTGCCTAACCAAGATATAACTTACTATTTATTAGCTAGATTTTGTACTATTTATAGATTTTATACCCTATCTAGAACCACTTTATTCTTAAGATAAACTTAATAGAGCAATATATATCTTAAATATTTATTTACTTGCTATTTGATAACTTCTTTCTAACTAGTATCTGTTGTGTTACCACTATCAGGTTTGTGTTTTAAGCTATTTTTTTAAAATACTATTATAACCCAATCTATATTTCAAACCACAACCTTTTTATATTAGTAGTTAACTACTTATTCCTTGCTTTTATATTTGGGTTTATACAATCCTAGTATTTATATTTGAACTTTTTTTTTCTGAATTCTTTACTAGTTTTTTCTTTATTTCTAGCTAGCAATCTGGAAGGGTTGGTTTACCCAAACCTTAGGTATCTATATAGTTTTTCTTCTTTTGATACATGCTTCTAGAGTATATATTCTTTTTCTTTGATTTGGCAATCCAATAATTTGCTAGTATGTTCTTTACTTAAAGACCTGGTCATTTGGTTCTTCAATCTTGGTTTCCAGTTTCAAATTTAATTCTTCAGTAGTACTGTTAATGATTATACTATCTTCTAACTTAGAACTTGCTAAATAGGTTTTCAGTTATTTTAATACTTTGGGTTTATTATACCAAAGCTTCTATTCTAGATAGTGTAATTAAGGTTACAAATTTTTAAATTCTACTGATTATTGAATAGCTATTAACCATATCACAAAGCTATTTTTTGAAAATATTATTTATAGAATTTAAACTCTAGATTTGCTGTCTAGAGTGTGACAACTTCACTACTTTACTAAGTTATTACATCCTTATATACTTTTTTCTTTTTAGTATTAAGATGACCTCTATAGCCAGAAGCTTTTTATTAGATAATTAACAACGTTTACAATTATAATGAGGGTATAACTAGCCACATATACAACTTTTGGTTGTCTATTTAAGTAGTCCACCCGAGTTCTACACTAGCCACTATATTTGTAATCTAACTAGAAGATTATCTATTTAAGCTCTCTGGTTTTTACAAGTGAGAGTATGACTAGCCATACCTGCAATTAATTAGAGGATTACATATTTAAACTCTCTGATCACAACCAGCCTGTCATTTCTTACCTAACCAAGATGTAACTTACTATTTATATGCTAGATTTTGCAACATCTGTAGATTTCACACCCTACCTAGAACTACTTTATTTTCAAGATAAACCTAACAAAGCGATACATGTTCTACACATGTATTTACCTATATGTTCAGTAACTTCTTTCTAATCTAGTACTTGTTATCTTGCTACCACCAAGTTCATATCTCAAGCTATCTTTTAGAATACTGCTATAACCTAATCTGTATCTCAAATCACAATCTTTCTATTTTAGTAGTTGTTATATATTCCTTGCCCTTGTATTTGGATTCACACAACCCCAGCACCCATATTCAAACTTTTTTTCTTTCCTGGATTCTTTATTAGTTTCTCCCTTACTTCTAGCCAGCAACCCGGAAGTGTTAGTTTATCTAGACCTTAGGTGTCTATATAGTCTTCCTTCTTTTGGTACATGCTTTCAGAGCACATGTCCTTTTTCTTCAGTTTGGTGACCTGGCAGTTTGGCTAGTATGTCCTCTCACTTAAGGACCTGGTTGCTTGGTTCTCCGATCTCAGTCCTCAGTTCCAAATTCAGTTCTTCTGTAATACTGTTAAAGATCACGCTACCTTCTAACTTGGAACTTGCCAAATGGGTTTTCAGTTCTTCCAGTATCTCAGATTTATTATGCCAAGGCTCTTATTTTAAATAGTGTAACTAAGATTACAGATTTCTCGATTGTTAAATAGCCATTAACTATATTACAGGGCTATTTTTCAAAAATATTGTCTGTGAGATTCAAACTCTAAACCTGCCATCTGGAGATGTGACAACTCCACCACTTCACTAAATTATCACACTTTTTCCTTATATGCTTTTTTAAAAAGAATACAAAAGCTATATTTTATACTATTATCTACTTGCTCTTTTAATAAATTTTTAAAAAAAATATGCAAAATAGCTTATTTCTATTAAAAGATTAGTATTATTTACTTATATTAAATTTAGCTATTATAGTAGATTATAACTATATATTCTGTTTACTAACAAATACAATATTATTATATAACAAGATTATATTCTAATAAGATTTCTAAAGTTAATTATATAGTTAAAAAGAAAATTTTATACTAAGTTAAAGCTTTACAACTAAAATATATTAATATTGTATTTAATATATAATTTTTTAAACCTAAGTCCATATAAACTTAATTTTTTGTTTCTTATAATATGAAATAAAAAAAATAACTTGTCTGTCTAAACTTTTATTTAAAAATTTTATATATAAAAAATTTTAAATTTTATAAAATTTTTAAAAAATTTTTTTTTAAAATCCTACCTAGCTATTAAAACATATAAAAAATTTTTTTCAAAAAATTTTTTAAATATAACCTGGCCAGATTATGAGAAATAAAAAATTAAGTTTATATAGCCTAATATAGATTATAATAGTATTTTTCTTTTAGTATATTTTAGCTATATTTTTTTTTATTTTTTTTTTTATTTAAACTTTGATTGTTTGTTTAAATTTAATATATTATCTTTTTTTTTCTTATATCTTATTCTCTTTTTTTATTATATATTTTTTTTACTTTTTTTATTTAATTATAACTTATTAGTTCTACTATAAAAGCTAAGTAGAAAAAATTTTAAAGAAATGAGATAGCATTGACAAACTATAGATTTTAGGTCATTGAAGTATAATTTTAAAAGATACAATTTGAAAGAGTATAAAAACTAAATTTATTATTATTTTTTTTTTAATATTAAGATGACCACTTAGATCCCTCAGCATTTAGCTTTATTCAGGTAATTATGATATTACATTAATTTCACGAGGATACAACTAGCCACACGTGTACTTTTGGTACCTAATTTAAGTAGTCTGCCTGGGTTCTACACTAG
>CAJVPU010000123.1:0-23436 GCA_910591775.1 Dentiscutata heterogama | reverse complement strand
TTGAGATCGAAGTAAGTAATCACTCTGGCAAGAAAGTCAGTATTAACTATATCAGTAATAATATTGTTAATAGCTTGGTCTTTGTTAAGGTTGTGAATGTTAAGGTTTTCAGCAGCTTTGTGTTGGTATACAGTAAGGTATTGGTAAAAGAACCCATTTCGACGTTTTTTAGAGGGGAGAGTTAAATTGTTAGTGCAGAATTCCTGTTCTGCAGTATCAGCAAGTGAATCGAGAAGGATGGTAGAAATTGGTTTAGTAAAAGTAGCTTCATGTTTGCTATTTTTGTTAAAGATTTCTGTGTTAATTTGGAGTTGTGGAGTATCGTTTTCCTTGGGAAATTCTTCGTAAGATTTATTAATTAAATCTTTAAAAAGTCTGGAGGTGTTATGTTTATGGTCGGTAACGTAAAGGCAGTTATCATGTTTGCAGGTAAGGATGTGATAGTTGAGGTGACGAAAACATTCATCTCGTCTGTCTTCATAGCTAAGAGGTTTAAGGAAAGTGTCAAGTACAGGTGGTAAAAGTTTTTTAAGTTGGAGGATAAATTGGCGACGGATTTAGATTTGAGTAGGTTTTTAGTTTTATCCTTGTTGAGGGGGTTTTTGAATTGTCGGTTGTAGGAAGGGAAGAAATTTTCAAACCATTCTTCAAAGTGCTCAAGAGAGTTTTTAAGTGATAGGATTGAAAATTGTTTCCTAAAAAGAGACTCAGGAAGATTAAAGAGTAGTTGGATATTAAATTTGGCATCAAATTTGATTGTAAGGTATTTTTCATCCTTGTTAGTGCTAATAACATGGGAGGTTAATGAGTATGTTTTAGGACGTAGTTCAAGATCTGTAGCAAATTTTTTATAGTCGATAGCTTGGTAGTTATTGGAAAGATAAAGGTGTAGGCGGGCAAGATTAAGACAAAATTGGAGTCGATTTTCAGATTTGTAAGGAGGGATGGTTGCAGGAGAAGAGAAGATCTCAATATAATTAAGTTTGGTAAAGAAGATATTGGTGAATTTGAAAATGATCATCTTGAGAGTTTGTTCGAGGATATTAAAGAGGATAGTTGCTTGTTTATTGATTGTAGGGTTTGCTTGGTATATATAAGTTGTCAAGAATTCAGGTCTTTCACCTGCCATAGATCTGATTATATGATAGAAACTGGCTTTAAGAGATTGTTTATTTGTGGAGGCAGTTTTAATAGTACTGCCTGGGTAAAAGTTGTGTAGATGTTTTTTAAGGAATTCATAGACTTGTTGAGCGAAAGGTGTTTGAAGTTTGGTGTTTGGTTTCATATTATCTGAGATTGGGTAATGAGAGATCCAGTCAAAGGTAGGGTTAAGTTTTGGGTAGGTTTTGTCAGAAGTAAAGTTAGGTGTAGCAGGGGTTTTAGAATCGTGAGATGATAGGATTGTTGAGTAGGAGGGTTGGTTTTGGGTTTGAGTAGTATAGTTAGTTGTAGGAGTAGAGATAGTATTTCCATCAATCTCCATTATTGCAGGAAAGGTGTCTGCAGTATGAGTTTGAGAAGAAGATTGCTGTTTGTGTGGTGTTGAGGTTAGGTAATTAGATGACAGCTGTTTAGGTGAAGGAAATGGAGTATCAAGAGTGTAAGAGGGAGTAGTTAATGATTTTTGTAATTGGATAAGTCTTTGTTGCATAGTATCTTCATCAGGTAATTGCATGGATTGGGGAGTAGAGGTGCTAGTAAGACATTTAGAGTGATAAAAGCTTCCTTCTTGTTGTATAGCATCACCTTGAGGGTGGTGTTGATCATTAATTGATTTGTAGCTGAGTGCGTGATTGCATTTGGGGCATGTGTGAATATGTAAGGTTGGGGTATTGGTATTAATAGTTGCATTGCTTGAAGGTTGGGATTTAGAGTGAGTTATCTGTTCGGTAGTTTGGATCTGAGCAGGTTGATTAGTAGTAGTAGTAATAGGAATAGAGGAAGTTGAAGTCAAAGTATGAGTTGAAGAAAGTATTTGGGAAGATGTTTGAGCAGTTGATGAAGTAAGTGGTTTGAGTGCTTCAGATTCTTGGAGGAGGCATGCCTTGTGATAAATTTTATCAGAATGGTAGATAGCATCGTCGGATAAGAAATGACGACTACCATTAATAGGACGTTTGCAGTTAATGTTATCAATGTTGCATATAACACAGGAGTGAGTATATTCGTCGATTTCTGCTTTAGTGGGTGAAGGTGGGACAGATTCCTTGGTAAGATTAAGTTGGTTGATAAGAGTTTTTGTTTTTTTAGTGCTAGTTGCTTCAGTTAGGTCTTGGTTGGTTTTGTAGATTGCGTTAGCAATAGAGATGAATTTGGTATGAAATTTATTGCAGAGACAGGATACAGTAGTTGTAGATGTTGGAGCTGGGAAGAAGTGAGTTACTTTATTGTTACGGAGAACAGTAGTAAGGCATTTAGTTGGTTTGGTTTTAGCTGGAATAGGTCTACTAGTATTGGGAGCTTCTTCGGCGATCCAGATACCAAATCTATCTGGATATTGAGAAAAGAAAGCATCAAGATCGATAGTGTCGGGTGAGTCTTTTTTGAGAGTAGGTATTTTTGTTGTATCGTATTAAAATTAGAGGTGTGACAAATAAGCAAGAATGTGATAAATAAGTGAGAGTGTGACGAATAAGTGGGGTGTGATAAATAAGCAGGGTGTGACAAATAAGCAGGGTGTGACAAATAATCACAGGGCAGTCGTCTTGTATTACACAGGTATATAATACACAGGTAGTACGTGTGACGTAAAAATAATTGGTGCAGAAGTTAGTTCGTGTTACATTAAATATTTACAAAAAAGTAAATATTAAATTTGCAAAAAAGGTAAGTATTTGTTTTTGTATTAATTAATTAAAAATAGAATAATTTAATTGCAAACCAATAGAATTTGGGTTCTGTAACATGTGGGTAGCACTGATAGGGGCTGCTACTGTTACACAAAAAACGTATCCAAGTGTTGGGGGCAAGGTAGAGTAAAAGTAAAGAATAAAAAAAAGGAGTTTGGAACAAAAGGACCTTAACTTTGTTAATACTGGACCTATTGGGTTAAAATTTAGCTCGTTATGATGAGAAAAGTACGTAAAGCAACTTTTTCTAAGCTTGAAGAGTAGGTTTAGAAGTACGTTTTTGCAAAAATAGTAAAAGTTTGACTTTTGGGCCAAAAAGGCCGTCAAGACACTTAGCTTTAGGAGTTCGAAAGCTAGCGGCTTCAAACTTAGATGTTATATATAAAATTGTGTAAGCGACAATTTTATTTAGAGCTAAAAAGTATGATTACTTAATAGAATTAAATGTAAAATATGTTTTTATGTTTTAGAAATTTTAAAAATTTTTGTACTAGGGATTTACGGAAAAGAGTTTTCTTCATATTTTTTAATTTTGTCACTCTTTAAGTTTCATTAGTTTTTGGTACCTTTTTTTACTTTCTGCTAGTTTTATCACCTTTCGTCAGTTTCAATATTTCGTCATTTAAGATTTTAGTTGACGAAAGTCAAAACTAGGTTTCAACTTTCATTAGCATGAAATCTCAAGGTTCTGTCTAACAACTATATGTGTATTACACCTGAAATTAATCTCTTAATATAATTCAGGGAATGAACTAAACTAATCACTCAAACCAACTTTTGGCAGACCAAGGTAGCATTGGTTAATGACTTAACAAAGAGGTTTTATTAAGACTTAGGTGAAAGAGATAACAACTCAATTGTATGTGAAGATATGAAGAGTTGGAAACAATACAACAAATAATAAATCATGATATCACATGATTATAACCATTAAGATTCTTAACAATTTAACTAGGGTTTAGAGCATAGGGGCATGAGGCATTGGGGTGTCTAATACATATCAATTTACAAACATAGTGTAGATGTATAGTGAAAATCACTAGTTGGACTTTTTTATAATTAAAATTTTTAAGATCTGCATGCAATATCAAAAACTATAGAAAAGTTGCCATTTTTTGTCCTTAATTCCTCCTATAATATCAACTATTTTTTGTTCTATAAGCACAAAATGTTTAATAAAATGTATCTTTACATGGTAACAACATTAGAATTTTTATTTTACTAATATAAAAGTCTCTAATTCAAAGCACAGTTAGCCTATTTAAAAGTCATATGACTGATTTTATTATAATGTTATACAAGATAATAATAAAATAAAAAAAATAAATCTATTTTATTTAATGATTTCTACTTTGAACCAACTTTTTAAGCATAGAGAAATTCTTTAAGAATATTATTTCTAGTAATATTTACAGTATTTTTTATAACAGAAAAAACATTATTACAAGAAACACAAACAGCCTGTAAAGCAAGATGATTTGCCGCAATGCTAGCTAAGGTTGGAAAGTAAGAGGTATTGACTTTCCACTACAATAAAGAACTTCTACTTCTTGAAGTAAAGAAAGATAGATTATTAACTTCTTTGTTTCGGCTTCGACCTTGTCTTCATTTCTAAGATTTCTAAAAAAATCTAATAGATTTTCATTTGCCTTATATATTGAATAAAGAGTTTTTAGTTAATTAATAGCCATTTTCTAATCCATTACATAAAAAGTTTCGAACTTAGTCAATGGATTAATTAGAGTAGAAATAACAGAGGATTTTGAAAAATAAGTAGTCTAATACTCCTCCAATTTGTCTTTTATTTTTTGGGCTACTTCATAATATGTATTAATGAAAATATATTAATTTAAATGCATTGAAAGACCCAAAATAATTAATCTTATAGAACCATGGGAGGGTTGTAAAATACCTAAAAGAATTAAATTTGCATTATAAAATAGTTTAAAAGATTTGACAATTTCTTCAATTATTGTCTAATCACTAGCTTCTAAGTAATTGCTTTCATATTTGGATATAATTGTATAAGACTATCAATAATTAATCAAATTTAAACAAACCACTTGAGCATCAAATAGGTGGAATTCTACTGTGTATCAACATCAACTATAGAGTAGAGAAAAGAACAGTCTAGAAGAAAAGAAATGCTTTTCATCTCTTTCAAGATCGAAGATGATTCTTTTAATTTATTACAAAATTGCTTAACTTTTTGAATTTGGTCTAGGTAGTTTGTCTGTCCCACTTTAATTATAAGGTTTATGGTGTATAAGATGCAATTTAAATACTCAAAGTTAGGACTTATAGACTTTTAAAGATAATCGAGACATGTTGGATTATTTATTTTATTGCTACTAGTTAAGCCAATAATTTGCTTTTTTATTCCTATATTTTCAATATGCTCAAGAATCTTTTTTTCTAGATATTCACTAGTATAAGCATCATCTAAAGAAATGAAGTCAAGAAAGAAGGATCTCATTATCCAATTGGCATCAACCCAATAAATCTTAATACTTAAAAACTGTTGTTAGGTACTTGCTTTACAAATATTTAAGGTGAGCGCTAGTTTATTTTGACTAGTTTGTAAGATATTTTTGACCTTCATTTTAATCAAATAAAATTGGTTGCTTATTTTCATGAAGAGTATTTGACAACAGAGAATTTCATAACTTGGGTTGAGAATAGAGACTAGATTTATAAATGCTTTGTTTTTAATCACTGAAAATGGTTGTTGGCTAAGAATTATCTACTGCAACAAATAGTGATTTGAAGAATTAGACTCATTGAAATATTCATGATTTGGTATCATTTTTGTTTTTTTTTTAAATGTTAAAAAAAGAGATTACGAGAAAACTTAGAAGAGGAATCAATAGCTTTTCACTTATTTAGTTGTTGTTTGGGATGATCAGGTTTAGTAAAATTTAAAAAGAGGTTTCAGCATCTTCAGAATCTGAAAAAGAATCAATGAGATAGGGTGTGTTGCTAACATAGTAAATTAGGTTTAAATTCGAATATAGTATGAGAATTAGATGAATTAATAAATAGAAAGATAAAAAAAAATAGCTTTATATAATATTCACGATTTTTAAATTAATTATTAACTGATTATTTATCATTGGTTTAGTTGCATTATTCTGAAAAGAAAATATTATTTATTCACATTTATATAATTATTTAATTGTAATAGGTTGAACAAAATAAGACTTCATGAGCATAATTATTAAACTGTTATTTAGTGTGTCTAAAACTAGTTATCGCAAACAAGAGACCTTGATAGGTTTATTCTAGAGGCTGTATGGGTAAATCAATTATTATTAAAATTTTAAAATTATTAAGTGTGGTATTATTTTAATAATGCTTCTTTTTAGAATTCTATATAAAGCATTTAAATACTGCACTTTCGAATATGGAAATATACTATTTTAGTAGTCTTTCTTGTTAATACAAATGTGAAAAATATAATATTACAATACAAGTATTATATTCTTTTCTTTCAAATATGGAAACATGCTATTTTGGTAATTTTTCTTGTTGATACAAATATGGAAAATATGATACTGTATTAAAATACAAGTATTATATTATATCTCTTTGAATTTAGAAACATGCTATTTTGGCAATTTTTCTTGTTGATACAAATGTGAAAAATATGATACTGTATTACAATACATATTATACTTTATCCTTCGAATATGAAAATATACTATTTTAGCGATTTTTCTTATTGATTCAAATGTGGAAATATGAATAAATCCTAATAAGATAATACTGGAAATGAATAATTAAAGATTTTTTTATATTACAGTATGGAAATTGTTATTGGATCTTGTTGGCTTTATAATTTAGTCATTAACTATTTAGGAAGCTATTAATGCATATCGATCTTTTAAAAAGCTTTAGATCAAAAAATTATTATAGTGTGCCTTCTGAATTTGTATTTACAATCAAAATTTTTCCATAATTATGTATTAATATATAATTCCAGGAGGTATTATGAAAAAAAATTATTATTGAAAAGAGGTTTTTGTATTATAATAGCATATAATCATATATAGTATAATCAATGTTTATAATTGTAGAGCATTAAGAAAAATAATTCAGAAATTAAACAATTATTTGTTAGAATTTCATCTATATTATATTAAAATAATTGTATTATCAAGAGTCGAAAAGTATTCTTAAATTCTTAAATTTCTTTTTTTTTTGATTATCATAATTTGTAGACTGTTAATTATTCAAGTGATGATTGCTCCACAATTGATCATGATTGTGATGCTTTTATTACATTAATGAAACTGATCGATTATTTTAGGAATTGGTCATGATTTGTTCTCAAAAGATCGTTTGATACTATCGAATAATTAAAAGGTTTTATTATTTTGCAAATCACGATAAATTTTATTTAATATAAATAATCATTGTTAATAAAATAATTGTACTTTATATTTTTATAATAAAATTAATAAATTATCACAAATCAAAAAACATTCTTCGATTCTTTAAATAACAACTTGTTTTTGATTAAATTACATTTTAATATAATAAGCAAATTGATGTAATAATTTTTAAATTATTAGTTTATACTAAAATATTAAATAAAAGCACCCATATACTTTATTATAATAAATGTGTACTATATGAAAAGTTAAAATCAAATAATTGCTTATTATTTAAATCATTGTGGTTGTGATTCATGATTTCTATGTTTTCATGATGCAAAATATTATAAAAGGGCCAAGAGCTCATTATAGATTGGTTAAAGTAAATTCAAATTTTTAGAATTCCAAATCTTAAATTTCATTCCAGCTAAAAATCATTTCAAATTTCAAACCCCAAAATAAAATTATTGCAAATCTTAAATATTCAAATTTCCAAAATCTAATTCAATATAATTGAATTAATCCAAATCCCAAACCTTAAAGTGTTTGCTAACAAGTGTACTATTATAAAATAATAAATTATAGCTATAATAAGTTGGTTAAATGCAAAAAATAGACAACTTAAAAATGCCAGAATATCGCAAAAGTATGATTAATGAAAAGACTTACTTGATTATCTAATTTCAATATTTGAAAAATTAGATGATGATGATTTTAATTATATAATAAAAAATATTATTAAATCTCGAAAAATGAACACTTGTCTTCAAATAAGACATAATGATATATTTATACATTTTTTAAATTTACCTGATTACCAAATTTTCAACACATCTGCACTTCTTCAAATTAAAAAATAAAAAATTGAATTAGTGTTTAAAAAGACTTAAGTCTTCTCATTCACTTTCGATACAAGTAGCAAGAGCCAAACAATCTAAAAAAAAACAAATTTCAAAAATTCGGTCTTCTATTTACCAAGCAAGTAAGGTTTGTTTTGCTCAATTCCAACAAGAAGTTAATAAGTTATTTAAAGCTAATAATAATGAATACAATGTGAAATTTGTGAAATTGGCTACTGATATTAGCACTATCAGGCAAACTTCAATACATGCAATAGTAGAATGCACCAAAGTCATTTATCAATTTTTAACTAGTGAAATGCTACAACACTAGATAACAACATTAACTTTGACACAGTGGAATAATAAGATAGCTACCTTATCTTTCATCTAAAACTGCCTTGTTGATGCTTCAAGATTTTTTGGCTACAGCATCATGGCTAATGAAAGTACATATGGAAAAACAAAGGTGTTAATTATTTGTCTTTCATATTGAATCATATTAAAGAAAAGCCCATAATTACTATACTAAAAGTAAAAAACCTAATTCATTGTAATGCTAAAACTATCTTAGTTACAGTATTTGAAACATGCCAACAAAAAGAAATTGACCCCCAAAAATATCATTTTTGGCTAACAGATAATATGGCTTATATGTCCTCAGAGGCCAATAGTGCAATTGCTAAATTCAACTTACTAACAGCATCTAAATCATTTCAAATTCCTTGTAGGTTGTATGCAACCTATATTGTCCTAACAAATTTTGAAAATAAAGCATTTGGAAAGTTAGATAGTATTAAAAGATTGTCATTAAAAATGCATCTATATAATCTACTTAATCTTGCTTTTTACTTTTATAACGGATACAACCTTTCAGATAAGAACAGTTTGTTAAACCTAAAATCTGAAATATTAAAAAAACTCTACAAAATTTTGTTTAATTTTGAAATGTGACAATATCAACAGCCTATCTGTCAATGGTGGTTATATAAGCTCAAAACCACCAAACAATATCTTGATTGATGTGAAGTTCATATCTACTTTGCACATTTCTTTATTAAGCAGCTTGAAAATGCCAAAGACATTCCAAAATCATATTTAAATAAATAGTAAATATTTCTTAAATGGCTCACTGATAAGCAACTTAATCTCCAAATATAATATCTTGTTAAATTTGGTTAGGAATTTTATGAGCTCGTTTATAGTTTTCTTACTGGTTATGATCCAATTCCACAAATTTACCAACCAAATAATGTAGATACTCTTCTACCAGATAATTGTGTATATGAAATGACTAATAAAATAATAGTATAAATTTAAAGGCTTCAGTATTACTTAGAAAATATTCATTAATTATTTGGCAATAAATTAATTAATGCTAAATGTGAGTTGAATGTAGTAGACTTTAAAAATTTTCATGTATCATTATGTGCTGGGATAGAAAGTGCACTAAACATGTTTACTAAATAGATGAAAACCTGGATTTATTTATCTCTTAGTATTTGCTAATTAGGTGGTGTAGATGGATCTGAGTTCGCTTGTGCCTTTTTAAATGTATTTTTTAATAAAACTTTTTTAAAGGTTTCAACTTTAAAAAAAATATCATATATCAAGCTTCTAAAAGAAGACCTGTTTAATAGATATTCAAATATATTTAGATTATTAGAAGCATTAGCACAACATAATTTTTTTAAAGAATTTAAAAAATTTGCTGATTCTGATATATTAAAACTGGCAAAGTTCTTCCTTATCTATGAGTTCATTAAATTTCGAATATAGAGCATTGTGGTTTATTAGCAACAATTGGAAGAATTGTTCAATCATTATGATATAAAAGTCTACTAAAATATGAATGCTCAATTACAAAAGTCACATATTCAACTTTTGGGTTTGGATAGTAGACTTCAAGAAATCTCTCAGAACATGTTGCAAAACCTCTAAAAAAGCACCAGTAGCTTTAATGTCACTAAGCAACTAGAGAGTAATAAGATTCTTAAGGAAGAAAAAGCATATAAAATTTTTAGCAGTTTTCTTACCTGGCAATGTAACAAAAAAACTGCAAATTTATAAACTATATTACATAAAATAGATATTTAGTTTAAGTTATGAACTTTTAAACAAATATTAATAATATTATAAAATATTAAATACCTTTTTGTATATAGAAATAAAAAATAGCAATAGATTTTTTCTTTCACTTTTATTTTATCGTTATCTTGTATAACATTAAATAAAATCAGTTATATGACTTTTAAATAGGCTAACTGTACTTCGAATTAGAGACTTTTATATTAGTAAAATAAAAATTCTAACGTTGTTACTATATGTTTGTAAATCAATATGCATTAGACACCCCAATGTTTCACATATATACGCATATGTTTGTTACATTACCAGGGTTAATGATAGCACAAAAATATCACATTTATAGGTTTTTGAAAGATCCCAACATAAAAAATAAATGAACTTAAAATACAAATATAGTTGAGGTAAAATTTTTGTTTGATAATCAGAATAAGCTATAGAATTGTAATTGTTATAAAATAATACAAAATTTATAATTTATAATGAATAGATTTTATACAATCAATGCATAACCAATGCAGAATTTATAAATTTTAATCCCAGAATTTAGGTTTTGACAACTTATCACTACTGAAAATTTTTGGTCCTATACATTACCCAAATTTTATTGTTATTTATATTCGTAATTTTTCAACTAGTACCTATATTACTGTATATATTAAAATGAGAACTATTTAAGCTATATATTATGATTTGAAATGTTTATTGTGCTTTAAGTTGAGTTGTTTTATAATCCTGTAAATCAAAACTAATAATTTTTATTTTACACAACTAATCAAGGATTAATGTTTTATAGCAAAGTTTTATATATTTCTAATTTTCCCATAACTGAATTTCTTTATCTAATGAAGTGTATCAAGCTAGTTATTGCTATTATTTAAGATTGAGTTAAAGCATGAAGCACATATTATTTGTCAGCTAAGGCAGGTTACCCTGATGTATTTATAAATATGAAGATTATTTATTAATTTATGTATTTAAATAAGCTATTCAAATTTGTGAATATAATATTTATTCACATAAATTTAGTTGATAAACACAAAGTTATATAAATGTGTGATGATTGTTTTTTTTTCAATTTGTGTAAATTTTTATTCGTAGACAACCATAGATTTTGAGTCTTGCTAAACCATACCCACAGGTTGCTTTGTCTTTTAGATTTATATTCATAATCAAATTTACATTTTACTTGTTTTAAATTTTAAACAATTAAAAATATTGTATCTTCGTACCAAGGTATAAGACAAGATCTTTAATCAGGAGTATAAAATCTATAATAGAATAATAATACTTACTGCATAACTAAATAATGATATTTATTTATATTAGATATGAAACATGATATTATAAATATTACATACTGTTATTTTTAAACTCTGTTAACTATCATTGATTGAAAAATGACCATGTAGCACTAGTCAATTTTTAATGCAAATAAGTAACTTAATACGTAAAATTAAAATAAGGTAAGTTAGACATGGTCTCGTAATCACTGACCTAATAGTTTTATAAATTTACATAACTAGTATTACAAAAAAGGCCTAATAGCTTTGTTATATTAAAAAAGGTCATGTTATGTATATTCATTTCAATGTGTTTTTTAAATCATATTTTTAAATTAGTTGTTTTACATTATTTATATAACTTTCAAATTGAACACAAATAATTTTATGCTTATTGACTAATTAATATAAATATTGTAAAATAAAAAATAATCTACTCTTTCTGTCACTCTTGAAAATTTTCAGTTAATATTTTTTTGTAAATAATTTTAAAAATTTCCTTATATATATAATTATTTTAAAGACTTAAATTAATGAATTTTCTTATACTTATACACCTAACTAATCTGTTAAATATAATATTTATAAACTTATGCAATCAAATAGATATGTATAATATAAACAGAAAAAAAAACTTAGATAGATAGATAGATTAAGTATCAATTAATTTTATTTAATTATGAAAAAAAATCTTTTGTGAGATTGGAACACATTACACCAACCCCTGCTCATATTATAGCAATGGTTGGTGTAATAAAAAACAACCCTAAAATTATAGAGAGAACAATTCCCAAAAATAAAGGAAAAAGTGTAAAAGTAAAGTAAAATTTTTTTTAATTGTCTGGTTTCTCACGGACAGTTACGACCCCTAACCAAAGTATCTAAACACAAAATACAATTGAATCTAAAATTATTATAAAAATTCTAATAAGATTTTTATTTTTTATTATCACATCAAGCACACTAAATGCTATATTGACTGCAATGATAGAGGAAGCAATTATTAAATTTGTGTAGAACTTCTATTTAGAAAAAAAATAACGAATAAACTGATATAATGTTAGTAAAATTCTATAAATAGATAGATATTAAAACAAACGAACTTCTTTTTTGCATTCTTCTTCCTTTCCTTCTTTCTTTTCTTCTTTTTTTCCTTTTTTCTCACCTTCTTTCTTTGCTTTCTTAATTACTTCTAAGAAAACCTTCTTCTCTTGACTACCCAATTTGTTATATATTGAGAGTTCATCCAGGCTTAAATTCAATTCTAAAAATGTAGATACATCTTTGAAATTAATAACTAGAAATTGTAATTAAACTAAAATTAATAGTTATTATACCTTCTACCTTAACTACAAGTTCAAACATAATAATATTAGTTATTAGTAAGTTTGATTAGATTAGAAAAATTAATGCCAGATAACCAACATTTTCTATGATCTATCATGGTTTTTATCTTTAGTTAGGGTTACTATAATTTCAAAATAATAATAAAGATCTTTAGTATAATTCTAATTAAAATTAATGCAAGAATAATATTATCATTCATCTCTAATTCAACTACAAAAAAAAAGTTTAATAATTAGTAAACTTGTTCAGACTAAAAATCAATACAAGACAACCAAATATTTGCTAGATCAAACATTATATGATTCATCAATATGTATCACTATATGTTTACAATCTCAATATTAGTCATTAAGAAATTTTGATAACTAATACAAGACAATGTTTGTTAGACAAAACTATACCGTCTTGGGACATTATTCTTTAAGAAATACCAAATATTAACATTAAAAAATTCTATATAAATATATAGGAACAGTAATATCACAAAGTTACAAAGTGTATGGTTATGTAACAATTTTAATAGCAGTCGTTTGCAAAAACTAGAGCATATGTTTAAAATGAGAACTTTATAAAATTGCAAGAAAAAAATATGATTCATGATTTCTGTATTTATATAAATTTTGTGAAGCAGTCTTATCATAATCACCAAGATCATTACATACGTAATGAAATCAATGAAATCACTTAAAACTTTATATTGTTGGGTTGATTAATTGTCGCGGCTGATTGGGGTGTCAATCATCAGTCTAATTACATAGTGCAGGTCATATAGTGGTAATCGCAGATCAACGATAATTTATGGTAATAGTAGAAACATAGAAAGTTCAAGCTACAATAACTCTTGAACCAGCGAACCCACACAAATAAAATTATAGTCGGGTTTGTCATGATGTGCTCTTTAACGTGACAACACTCTTTTTTTTATTTTTTATTGTCTGGAGTGTAGCGAGGGAATTAATGTAATACAAAAATTCTCGTTTTTGATTTATTATTAATAAAAATATCAAAAACGTAGCTATTACATATTGTGTTACAATATGCGCAGAAAAATTCCAAGTTACATTTTTGATATTTTTATTAATAATATGAATCAAACCGAGAATTTTTGTATTACATTATTCCCCTCGCCACACTCCAGACAATAAAAAATAAAAAAAAAGAGCGCTGTCTCGTTAAAGTGCACATCATGACAAACCCGACAAATATAATTTAATTTGTGTGGTTTGCTGGTTCAAGAGTTATTGCAGCTTGAACTTTCTATGTTTCTACTATTAAATTATCGTTGATCTGCAGTACACTATAAAAAATCTTAATTAGTGATCACCGCTATATGACCTGCACTATGTTTGTAATTAGACTGATGATTGACACCCTAATGAGGCATGCCTCTAAGGACAAGCCTTGTTCTATGATATTTAAAGTTATTTGATTGGCTAATAAATTTAGATAAGCCAGAAACGTAGATACTAAATTATATGAAATTTTTAGAAAATTACAAACCATATATTAATTATATATATAGGTATAAGGGGATCTCGGCTTAGAGCATACTCACATAGTATGTTTAATTTTTTTTCTATCTAAACCATACTGATTACTGTTTTGCATTTACAATTGGCTTATTGTCATGAGAACACAAAAGGGCATGTCCTATAGGCATGCTTTCAACCCAGGGTATGCCCCTAAGGCAGTGTTGTGCCGGGACAGGAACACGGACAACGGACAGTCCGGGATGGAACGTCCTGGACAATTAAAATTATAGCAAGGGCTGCTTTGTTAGCCAATCCGATCGTTTTATAAGCCCCTGTGTACAATATGACATTAGACACCATCACGGATATGGTCATTGTCCTGGACATGGGACATCGTCCGGGACTGTCCGTGTCCCTGCAATTTTAATGGGACAACGTCCGAACCCAACATCGCCCTAAGGGCATGCCCAATTTTTAAAGCATGCCCCAAACCCTAGATTTAACTCAAACAGAACTTGGCGTATGAAGACACAAAGTAGTAATAAATCTATATAGGAGTTTCATCCCAATATGAAACAGAAACTGAATATAACAACAGACAACTATATGAAGATAGCTGCAGTTTACAAGGAGAATTCAAAACTATCTACTAAGAAATGTATTTGAAGAGATAAGAGAATCGAAGTCTTGAAGAACTGGCAGAGACAAAATCGTTGGCCTTTAAATATCTAATTTTTTAATATAATTATTTATAGTAGACAATTAATAAATCTATCGATCAATTATCATTCCTATTGCTCATTCTTTTTAACACCACCCCTTCGCTAATTTCACTCCACATTCCCTGTTTGCACTTCATTATCTTACTGTATCTTCACCTGCCAACAACCATACTTTAAGATTACTTCATCGCCTTCAGCTGCTTTCATTTATATTCGAATGCTTTATGCTTAACACTTCCAGATAGCACGAGCTGGACATGTCTTTTCTGGCAAATTTGAGCAGTAATAAGGCTAGCTAATAGTTTCAATTTAGGTTCAAAGAAACTCGTATTATCAATTAATTGAAGGGGTTGAAAAAGCCATACGAATATCACTTGATAATGTACAACTTTCTATAACAATTAATTCAACGGTGCAAAAAACGATGAATAAGATGAAGATGATGAACTGATTGGAAATTATCAAACACTACAAAAACTTTTTATGAGGTATAGCTTATTTATTATTTTTATTAAATCAATTATACAGCATAAATAAATAGAAGTATTTAATATTGATCTACTCTGGAATAAATGTTTGATCTTCTTGAAAAGTCTTATAATCTTCTGTAACAAAAGAAATGGTTGAAAGATATTGAATCAAATTTCAAACAAACTTAAAAGATGGTAGACGAAAATAACAATTTTGATCCAGTAAAAAAAACTTTCAAAAACTTGGCATAAACAAAAATACTTTTTATTGGTAATAAATTCGAAATTCATAAATATTTCATGTTATACAGAGTATGTAAAGTTATACAATAAAGTTTATTAAATAATTTCGAATGAACATGGCTTTTTCTTACGCAATAAAAAATGATCAAGATTTTAATTGTTTTATATAAATTCGATTTATAATGTGACAAAAAATGTCGTTACTTAGATCTCAATAGGAAGACTTTTGTATGATTGGCTGTTTACATTTATTATAAAATGCACCTATCATATGTTTTATTATGTTTTCTAGATTTTTCTAAGTTTTGAATATAAAAATTTTCAATACAAAATTTTCATGTCAGTTTTAGTATTTAGAGTTAGTATTAGGGTTTGGGAAAGGTTTTTAGGGGCGTAGAGCATTTTTACTTAGGACATCTTGCACTGATTAATTAGCCAGTTTTTTTAGATAATATATACATAGGTGTAAAACACCATGGGTGCGTTTTAGTAAAAGTCGGCTGTTTAAATCAATTTTACATTATTTATACAGTTTAAAGTTCTTTTTTAAAAAAAATAAAACTACGAAGAATAAACAAAAAAGAAGTATATAGAAAGTTTTACAGTAAGGTCTCCCTAAGTGCACACTCTATAAGTGCACGCCCTATGTAAATTCTCTCTAAATGCACGGCATAGCTTAGTCCCAACTTATATGAGCATTATATATTTTGTTCTCTATAAATGCACACTCTCTTTAAGTGCACGTTTTTACTATGTCCCGAGGGGGTGCACTTAGGGAGGTCTTACTGTATTAGGGTAGAGGTCGGATCCTGCTTTTGGAAATAGATCATTATTCGGTTACACAAAATTCATGAATTGTCAAATTTTTTACAGGAGGATCTCTAAAATAGGACCCCGAGCTATACATAGATAGGTTAGATCCAAGTTTGCTTATTTTTGTATAAAATTTGCTTCAAAAATGCTTATTTTTGACCAAAATTTGAAATTTTACTATGTAAAAAAGCTATATTTATTGAATTTCTATCAAAAATTTCCTTTTTTAGTAATCTCTAACCTATCTATGTATAGCTTGGGGTCTTTCTAAAATTCCTGGTTGAAATGCATCAGAATGTGTCATGGTTAGGGTTAGGGTTAGCTATTCTGGTTAGCAGAAGCTATAGTAAAATTATCAGCTGGGCATTTTTTACTTAATAATTTTATTAGTAAAATTCTTAGTGATCTTGAGCAAATTGATTAATTCCGGCCTATCCAGCCAATGTTTTGATTCATTTTGACTAGGAACTTTGAAAATCTCTCTGTATGAGTTGATAGTCAAGAGTTTATAATTGATATAATTGATTTGTTTATATTTTTGAATATTTGTGTTCAAATCTAGATATTTATTTAATACTATTTGTAAATATCAAAACCTGTAAATATTTACTGAATAACCATGTAGCAATTATGTAACTGATTTTGGTGATCATGCCAGAGATTATTTGGTTAGGCTGGTGAAATTACAATTTCATTTAATATTCTTTCCAACCCCCTTCACTCTAAAACCTTCCTAGCACATCCACAAAAATTTTTCCTGCTCATAAATTTTGGCCAATCAAATTTCAAGATCATGTGTAATATAAACAAACAAAGTGAAACTATTTTTTACAAATAAACTGAAATAACTCAAAATTTTAATTAAGAAACCACCTTTCTGTGGTCTAATTAAAAATGTTTCTTGTGAAATTTTACTAATAGCAATAACTTTAACTCTAACTTTAATTTTACAGTATTCTTACTCTAACCCTAATTATAATACAGTTTTATAAATTCATAGGTAGAGAAATTTTTGTAAGTATGCTACCTAAAATTCCACCTCAAGAGTTCTCTGAAATTAAATAAATATCTATTTCATTCAATAAGTTATGTGCTTGTAATCTAGCCAATAACAATAAGATTATTTTTATAATGTAATAACATTACGAAAATTTTTATGTTTAAATTTTCTTTGTTATATTTTCTATATTGTAATAGTATTTGTTTACTATATTTGCTAGCACTATTGTTATGATATGGCTGTACATGGTTTAAAACCACAGATATTGGTTTGAAACCATAAATCTTGGTTTAGATCTATAGATTTTGGTTTGAGACCACAAATCATAGTTCTCTATTTTGCAATATATAAATATGATAGCTAAACTAATAAAGATAAATAATAATTTTTGAGAGAATTATGCTTGAGTCTAATAAAATAATAGATAAAGTATTTTATAAATCATATACTCACTAAATATATTTTTTAATAACCTATTATCATTAAATCTGAATTCTTTATAAATATTTATAATCTATGCTTGTAACTCTGAGCTATTGACCTCACGTTAGCCAAAGTCTTTCCTATGGTTACAACAACTCTCTCACTGCACTTAAGCACTATAAAAGAATATTAAATAAAATTATAATTTTAAACACCTTTACTAAAAATTTAAACATATAAAGATTACACAAATAACTATATAGTACTGCAAAGTGAAAGCCTAGAAGAATTTTTTATTATAGCAAATTTAGCCTCTTGAAATTAAACTAGACATTAGTAATCAATGATATACAATACAATAATTAGAGATATGCGAATGTAGGTTTTTTTGCCTCTGCATTACATAATGCAATATTATATTACATGATATATTATACAACCCTGTATCTATATACAGTCACACCCCTAAGTGCATGCCCCTAAATGCAAACCTTCTCTATATACATACTATAGCTTGGTCTCAAACTTGGGACTTAGACACTTCCTACATTCTGCATATGCACAAGATATCGGGATTCTAAATATATATATGTGTTTCCGTATATGCATACATATGACCAATATTAAAAACTAGCCAATAAAAATACACTTTATTAGATGTATTTAGTTTGGTCCTAGTTCGGTTCCTAAAAGTCTGGTCCAGAACTAGTTGAAAACAAGTTCACTCCCTATAAAAAATAGATAAAGCTGGTCTTATTCTAGTGGTTTAAATATATAAAATATTAGTAGGGTTGTTAAAAGTCTGATCCTTTCGGTCCAGACTTCATAAATAGGGGCTTTGATTAGGACTCTGTCCTTGAGTCACTTGATATAAATTAGCCAATCATATGAATGCCTTCTGATCACAATTCGAACAATTAGAAACAAAAATAAAATTTTGTCTGAAACAGGTTTGTAAAAAGTCCATGTGAAGTCGATTCAATATAAATATTAACGATAGTAATTCATGATATAAATTAGCCAATTAGACAATCTTAAGATCACAAGATTATAGAAATATCACATGTTAAATAATTTTGTTCAATAACATTGTGATAATTTTACTTATATGTGTACACTTTCTGACTTATCTACAAGTATAAAGAATAAAATCTTTTTTTTTTCTTTATAACCAAGCAGAAAAAAAAAAAAATCTAGATCTTTATTATATGCTATAGAACATTATATGAAATATTCAAAAAATTCTATTCAATTTTCTCTTATAAAAAATTGATCAATTTTGCTTTGTTGCATTTGGCCCACCTTCGTTCTTCTAATAAAATTTTCAATTCTTCTTAGGATCTTGATATATTCTTCTGTATCATCCTCCTGAAGTAAAAACGTATATATAGTCTCCAAACTTGCATTTGCTATATTGGCACTAACCACAGGGATTTCAAAGCTATCGTCTGTATCTTCCAAGTTAGTGATGATTGGATCATTAATTCTGAACATTTCAACAAGCTCTGTTATAACTCAATCATCTGAAAGGACTTCATAAATGATGTTTTCTTCAGGAATTGCCAAAAATTCATCAACTTGCATAGGGTCAAAGAAGTCAAGGGCATCAAGTGCATCTGCAATGTCATTAAGCACAGAGTCTGTGGCTTGACGATGTTCTTCCAAGGAACTTTGTAAGTAAGAATTAGTATCTTCAGAAAGAATTTTTGTATGGTACCAACAATTTCGAATAGTATTAATATTAACTTCATCCTAACTTTCAATGATATAATGGATAGCTTGTAACACATTCATTTTTAGATCTTCTGCTTTCTCTCCTTTTTCGACTTCTTGTAGCATCCAACTTAAAAGATGTAATTAGTGTAATATCTAATACATATTTTATCAATTTTGTGCAAGAATTTTTTTTTTTTTTTTTAAGAAAAAAAAAAAAAAAAACCAAGCTTACCGAATATGAAGTCGACAATAATGCCTCTTGAAGCTCACGATAACCCTGGTATCCATAGGCTAAATTCTCAAAGTTGTATTTGGCAACAAAAATTGTATATTTGTATATTGGAGATTAACACTAGTAATATCATAGCTAGGGTAGTTGTCAAGAAGCAAGAGTACACATTGACCCCGATATCTAAGACCAACTTGGCGATCAAAATCTTTAATCCATTTTTGAAAGAGAGATGTAATCATCTAAGCTTTTGTACTGTTTTTATATTTTATAGGCAAATTACTAATATTGACATTCTTGAAGCAGCATGGTTTTTTATATTTTCCAATTACAAGAGGATTCAATTTATGTAAACCATCGGCATTTGCACAAAGTGCAATTGAGAGGCATTTCTTGTTTATTTTATATCCAGAAAGACATTGAGTTGCCAATGTTCTATCAGGTTGCAACTTAAAGGTAAATGTTAGTAATATAAATAATAATAAAAAATGCATATAAGTACTGCTAAGGGAAAATGTTCCTTTGGGCCTTCAAAGCCCAAAGGAACATTTTTTCTTAACAGTACTTATGTATGCCAAAAGATAGCAAATTTTTAAAATTTGATAGCAAAAACAAAATAAAAGCTTATACCGATAAAAAAGACCAGTTTCGTCCATGTTATAAATTCTTTTAGCAGGATAATTTGTACACATATTTTTTAATACTGGCATAATATTGCTAATTGCTACTTCATTGGCAGACACAGATTCTCCTTGAAACAAGCATAGTCGAATACTATTTTGATTTTTAAATTTATAAAGCCAACCAAGAGAGAAGTTTAATGCTTCTTGAGAAATTCCCAAACCATCAGCAAGTGCCTTTGCTTTTTCAACAAGTAAAGCATCACTTAAAATTGTCTGATGCTGATAAATCAGCATGAACTCTTTGAGGGCAAGATCAAGTTTTGGGTAAGTAACAGTTTTATGACGCTTTGTATTAGAATTAATGATTTTATTTTCAAGTCGTTCTTTACTTGTCTTCAAAATACGCGAGACTGTACTTTCATTAATACTAAGATTCCACTTATTCTTAATCCAATCAACATATTGGAATTGAGTTTTTTTATTATCACAAGCATATACACAAAGCTCATGTTTTTGCATATTATTAAGAGTTGTTTTCTTGGGCATTTTTTTTTTTTTTGAATGAAAAAAAAGATTATATATAAGATAAGTTTATTTAAAGTTTTTTATAGATTTTTAATCAAATGAAAATTTTACAATTTTTTTTTTTTGCTTCTATAGTGTGTCATTTTTACAAATAAGTAAATGAAGTTCTATGTCATGCGAAGGTTTGCTAAATTACACATTTTAATGAATTTGATTCCATGTGCAAGAAAAAAAATCTATTTATTAAGGTGGCACATATGAAATATATATAAAAATAGTCATTAGAAGGTAATAATAATTATAAGTAGATTAATAAAAAGTTCACATTGCACGAGATGTATATACTGTATACAAGTGACTTTCTATATAGAACTTGGTATGAATTTTAGTTTTAAGTACAAACCCAGAATCGAACTAGAATCAAGATGAAATAAGAAATTAGACTTTATAAAGTGAAAGGTAAATTTAATATTTAATAATTTAAATTGTATAAATCTTATGTATAAAAATACATCTAAATTTAAATAATTGAATCCTCAATTATTCGCTCTTGCCGGCTAGATCCTAAAAAATTCTTGGGGTCTAAGTTTTCATTTTTGAACAGTCTTTACACTTATTATAATTAAGAGCAAAAAATTTTTTTATTGTTACTAAATTTATACATACCATTGTTAAAAGTAGTAAAGTAATGCCATATAATTAAAATAATGATAGTGTTACGGTGTTATACATTAAAAAAAAAATGGTGTAATCTTGATTTTGACCTCGTTGCACTGTAGTTCTTGTCTTTTAAAAATGGAATATTTAATTATAACTCGCCTTACTAGATTAAGTAAAGTAATTTTTCATTGGTAAATGTATAGCTTATTTAAAAATTCCTACGATTAATTCTTATTTTTTAAGGAAATCTAAAAATGTCAATTGTGAAAAGATACAATGAGTATAAATTACTAACCCGTATGAAATTTAATTTTATACTGTCAAGCCTAAAAGTGCAAGATATTGTTGTGATCTATTTAAAAACCGGTTTGATAAATTTTTTTATATTAAGATACTATTATAACTTTATTATACAAATATGTAGTCATACTTTATTCCATTATACTATACAATAAAAACTTTTAAACCAACCCGAAATTTACTATATAACCCACCCTCTCTAAATGCATATATATATTTGATTTCTAAGATATGCATTTAGAGGGGTGTAATTGCATTAATTCTATAAATGCATACCCTCTCTAAATGCATACTTATACCCAGTCCTCAGAGTATGCACTTAGAGGGTGCGACTGTATATATATAATTACTTTGATATTACTATCTGATTTTTATTAAGACTAGCTCTAATATGTGATTATATGTATATCTAAAGATGTTAAAAGTTAAAATTTAACTATTTGAAACTTAAATCAGTTTATTCTTTACTTAAGTAACTGCTAATAATAACTTGTTTGATTTTTTATTTAAACATTAAGCTTACAAATAATAATTAATAGTTAATATAATAAATAAAATTAGATATCAAAAGTAAATTTTACTCTTGAAAACTACTTTATTATATAAACTTCTTTTTATACATAGTATGAAATTACTTATTATATTAAATTAAAATATTAAATAATAAAATTTTTATTGAGTTAAATTTATATAATAATTACAATGTATATTTTTAACTTTTAAACCAACTATATTACATTATATAACATTATATATTGCATAATGTAACATATATAATGCGCATAGTATATCTCTAATAATAATATACAAATGATTACAAGTTCTATAATCATAAAAAAAAAAAAGATCAGGTTCAAGTTCCCAATATCAGACATCTATAAGAATATCTAACTCTGACAAATATTTCAACAGGATGTTGCAAGCCCCATTGAAATCCCTGTCTATGATGATATCACATGAAATACAATCAAATCTCTTATTTTCATCCAACCTCTTATTCACCTATTTGCAATTTCTGCAGGTTTTTGAGGTAAAATTCTTAGTGCATATTATAGGTACAGAAATTAAAAGATATATAAATACATCAATTTAATACATAGTTAAATCAAAAGTGTCATGATGATATAGGTAGCAATTGTTGATATTTGTAATAACTTATATAATTGATGTAGTCTAAGAAATTAATGCAACTGATACAACTAGAAAATTTGCTATAGTAAATTTATATCAGTATATCATTAAGATTTGTAGTAAATTATAAAATTTTTACATCACTGATATAACAAACATAACTAGAAATTTTTTTTTTTTTTTTTTTTTTTTTTTTTTTAATATTAAGGTGACCACTTAGGTCCCCGGTACTTAGCTTTATTCAGATAAATACGATATTATATCAATTTCACGAGGATACAACTAGCCACACATATACTTTTGGTACCTAATTTAAGTAGTCCGCCTAGG
>CAJVPU010000122.1:0-23438 GCA_910591775.1 Dentiscutata heterogama | reverse complement strand
TTAGTTAGACGAGGTGGAAGTTAGGGTAGTATGTGGTAGTTGGGGTAGGAGGAGATATTGTAAGATTTTTTTCAATGAGAGAAATTAGTACAATATGAAATCTAAATGTTGTTGTAGAGTTGGTCAAAAATTTTATGTAGTAGTTGTATAATAATTTGGGAAGAATTGGAGTATGAAATATCAAATGGGTCTAGTGATTGAATTAAAGGTTTAGGTATAAGATCTTTGAGTATTAAGTGGAGTGAAAATGGATATATTGGAGATGGTAGGGGGGTTAAAAGCAGGATGTGAAGAAAAGGTGTGTATAAGGTGGTGTAGTTGGAAAGAAGGAAGGTTGAGATTAAAGTTGGGTAAGGTAGTCTGAATTGTTGTATTAATTATTTGAATAAGAGGGTACTGTTGGGGCAAGTATACTAGTAAGAGGATGAGTCAGGGTTGTTACAGGAGAAGCAGTTAGGTGATGTAAATACAAGAGAATATATTTGGTGAAAGTATAAATGAGTAGGTAGAATATTGAGTAATAGTTTAATTTTAAAAGCTTTTAGGTAAGTTGAGTTTAGAGTTGGTAAAGTTGTAAGAAGTTTTTTGATATTGTTAAAGTAGAGCCAGGAGCAGTGTTTAAAATTGGCATGTACAAGATGCACATGTGTATGAGTTTTTTATGAATTTTTAAAAAATTTATTAAGTGTGCAGATAAAATTTTTCAAAAAAGATGAAAAAAGATGCACAAAATACATTTGTGCATGTAATTTTTACTTTGAATTTTAAACACTGGCCAGAAGGCATTTCAGTCAATTTGGTAAGAGAAGTGTGATCATTCTTGAGTATGATGTTGAGAAGACCATAGAGCTATATTGTAAACCTTGCATATTGTTTTGATGAATAGTCAGGTAGAGTTGTCAATGGGATAGTCTTTCTAAGTTAAAGTAGCATAAGAGTTATAGAAGTTTGTATAATTAAATAGTAGCAGAGGAGAACTAGAGTGGTTGTTAGCAAGTAGATCTGCAAAGCTATTAAAGATATTATCAGAGTGAGCCTGAACTTTATAAAGAAAAAACTGAATATTGAAGGCTTTTAAAATATTGATAAGTATAAGCCAGATTGGCTAGCAGTTAAATTTAAAGTTTTTGATAAAGTAAAGAGATTGAGATAAAAGTTTGTTATACTTAGATATGACTAACTATGAGTTGGTGAAGATTTGTACATTGGAGTTGTGTGGGATCATTGAGATAGCTAATAGAATTGCAGATAGTTCAGCTTTGTAAGAAGAAGGCCAGTTTGAAGTTTGGGCAGAGAAATTCTGTATGATTTGGTCATTATGGACTTGAACCTAGCCAATGCCTATTAAACATTGATTAGTACCAAGTTGTTTGACAAAGCCATCTGTGTAGAAAGTGAATTGGTTCTTTGATTGATTAGCTAGTGCAATCTGGGTAAGCAGGGCCAAGGCATTGTTGTTATAGAAAATGTCTGGTATTGGAGAATTAATAAGATTAATAGATGGCAGTGATAGTAAATTTGTAGAGTGCTTAATGTTAGTAAACTGGATGAGGTCAAAGTAGTTTGCGTTGAGATTAAGTTGCTTATTAGCTTTTTTTCTGCCTAGAAATTGGGTTGAAAGAATTGTGGATACTTCTAGTATACAATTACTAGAAATATGATTAGAGTTAAGGTTGCAACCATGGCATGGTGTGCAAGTAATAGCTAGAAGTGGATAAAAATTGAAGTTGTAAGTATCAATATTATATTGCTAGTGTGTTATAAAGATAGTATTGGTTTTGGAAAATATTTTACAGATTTGGCCAATTATGATATCTTCATTATAAAAAGACAAAACCTAGGGTTTGTGTGTTTTAGGAATTGAGTTGGATTGGTATGCAAAGGAGTTAAACCCTTTTGGCTGAAAATGTGGTAGAATTGTATAAGATATATTGTTTTCAAGTATAGAGTTTTCTAGATAAGTGAACCAGAGTAGTTTTTTGCCTTTGGGAATGTATAAGATTCTAAAAGATAAATGTAGCCAATCTAGAAGGATGTGATTGTCTGCAGAGCAGAGTTGTTCAAGATAAAGAACATGTTTGTATCGAAGTTGTTGTTTAAAGGTGTTATATTTGGGTAATTGGAAAGAGTATGTTCAAGTGAGGTATTACTGTTCTTAATAACTTTGGGCCAAGAAATATTGGCATGAGCACTGATAGAGATTTGAGAGTAATTGAGGAGTTATATAATTTTAAAGGTGGTTGTGTATTTGTTAGAACCATCAATGACAGGATAGGGATGTTGAAGAATATTAGTTGTAGCCAGAAATTGTTTTGAAGTTGCTAGAGTTGGATATGAGTTGTAGTTCCAAGAAGTGGAGGTGTTATTGATATGGTTAAGGAAGTTACTAATGTGGTGTTGTAGTTGTATGTCTTAGATATTGTGAATATTGTAGAGGTTATGGTTAAGAAGAGTACTATTAGGGTAGAACAGGAAAGGTGGGCTTTTTGTTTGGCTATAGTGAGATATTTGCTTAAAATTTTATTGCATTTAGGAAGAGAAATTTAAACATTGTGAAGCTGGTATTCAGTGGTAGAGATAATGACAGTATTGATAATATATGTGATTTGTTTGTCAGTTATATTTTTGGTACTTGCAATGTTAGCTAGCTAGATTGCCTCATCATGGATGAGTTGGATTTGTGAAAATTATTTAATGTTGAGAGTAAACCAACAATCTAAAAATTTAAAGGGTTGGGAAAGTGGAATTGATTGTAGGTTAGAGTTAAGAAAGAAAATAATAGAAGAGGGTTGTGTGGTTATGAATATAGATTTAGTTGGATTAACTTGAATATCAGCTATTGAGTAGAAAAAGAAGGCATTTTTAACAATTTTTTCGAGTAGTGTTTTGGATTTGGCAATCCATATTGTGTTATCCATATAAGCAAAAACAGATATTGAGGTGTTGAGATGGTTAGTTGAGTGTTGAATAAGGCTAGTTTGGTAAGAGGTGAAGAGGGTGTATTCAGAAAAGTGTGTAGAAATATTTGCAATAAGAGGGTCATAATAAATTCTCCAAAAGAGAGGAGTGATAGTTTTACTTTGGTTAATACTATTTTTGACTGAGAAAAGTTTGTGAGGCCAAGGTTGAAAATGATGTGATTAGTGCAGTCAAATAAAAGATTGGTTAAGATATTAATAAGTTGTTGAGATATTTGAATATGGTATAGTGATTTTTGGAATAATTCAATGTTAATGGAGTCATGGGCATTGCTCATGTCCTAAGAAAGTAGCCAAAGTTGGTTTAGGTTGCAGATTGCATCTTCAATTATGTTATTAAGAATATGAATAGGAATTAAGGTATAGTTGCCTGGTAGACAAAGTTGAATAGTGAAAGGATGTTGTGTTAGGAAAGAGTAAGATTGAAGTGGTTGGTTAGGAGTTTAGTATAAAGTTTTTTGATGTGTTCAATTAAGCTAATAGGTTTAGTATTAGCTAGATTTCCATCAAAGATGAGTTTTTTAGAAATAGGGAAGCTGAAAACCATATTTAAATAAAAACTTTTGATACATATTACAGTATGAAAATTGTTATTGAATCTTTTTAATAATATATTTTTAAATTTAACTAATTAAAGAACTATTAATGTATATTAATTATTTTAGAAAAGTTTTAGATTAAATGAATTATTACAGTATACCTTCCAAATTTATGCATATAATCAACTTTTTTATAATGTATTAAAATATAATTTTAGAAAACATTGTAATAAAATTATTAAAGAAGATTCTTGTATTAGAATTATGAATTTTAATAATTGCTTGCTAATATTTTATCTGTTAAGAAATTGTTAATAATACAGAAATATAGAGCACAGTTAAAGAGTGATTAGAGCAGAGGTTTTAAGAAAAATTTTTAAGAAATTAAAATTCATAAATAACACCAGGTAGAAGATAGGCTACTTATAAATCAAGACAACTAATTTATCATTATATTGAAGTTTTTTATTTTTTAAATAATGAATTTAGATTAATAAAAAGTGATATAATATTAATATTTTAATTTGTGTTATAATATATAAACTATAATACAATTAAATATTTAAAAAACTATTAGTTATTTCTATTAAAAATTTTACAATAGTCAAACCAAATGATTTAATATATTACATTAATTATTAATAATCATGTAATTTACAGTTTACCTGGCCAGATCAATCTTTCATTCTACAAAATAAATAAACACTTATAATTGCACTTTTCAACTTCACACAATATATTTCATAGATACTTATTTTTTTTAACTTGAATTTTATTTCTATATAATATTCTTATATTATCATTTTATTGGTATTTTTCACTTCAGTAAATTTTGAATAAAGAGTGATGCCTTAGAATTAACTTCAACTTCATTTTATAAGTTATCAAAATTGCATATTCTGGTAGAATTACTCACCTTAGCATATTTTTAATAACTCTATATTTGGTGATATTATTAAAAGTTTCTACTATCAAGCTTTCAAGTATTCTCTTAAACTATTTTTAATATGAGTTAATACTTAATAAAGACCCAAAGTTAGCAAAGCATTCTTACAAATACACCTGCTAGCCATAAATTTAGTGTAGTATTTTTTGCAAAGACAAATAATTATAGCAGTTAAAAGTAGAGCAGAAAAGAAGTGTGTAGCTTTTTGAAAATTGTGAAAGTTTTTATTAAAACAGACTATTGGTTTAAAGCTTTTAAAAATTACTTTAACTATCTTTAGTTTGTTTTTGTATATTACAACTTTGTAAGTTTTAAAGTTATTTTTATAAAAATAGTCAAAATTAAGAGTGTTTGGCTCTTGGCTTGTTAAAGTAGATATAGTTGGTCAAAATTATAATAGTATCAATAAATAAGATTTGTTGAGAGTGTATTTGCTAGGATGTGCCAAATAAATAGTAAGTGTATATATAGCTGTAAGATGTAACAAATAATTATAGAGTGTAACAGATAATTATAGAGTATGACAAATAATTACAAGAAGTAACAAATAATTATAGGCAGTGTTGTATATCTATGTCTTTTTTACTTTATTCAAGCATCCAAATGTTCAAATATTTATAAATGAATATCTATACTAATAATTAATAAATTGATTTTAAAATATATATGATTATATATATTTTTATGTACTAAATTCATTTTTAAAAAAAATTCAAATAGGTTGTCTTAATAAAATTTTGAATAATTTTTAATTTAAAAAAATGTCTACAAATATTTAAAAATATCTAATATACAACACTGATTACAGATATAACAAATATTTATAGGATATGACAAATAATCACAGAGTATACTAGATAGTTATAAGTATGCCAAGTAATTATAGGTTAGATCATCATGTATTATAGATATGTATATTAAATTGATTTAGTTGATGCTAAAGGTTACTCCATTTAAATTTAATAAGCCAAATTTGTTAAAGTTTTAGCATTATACTAAATTAAAAGAAATTAAATATAGATAGTATAATTAAAAGTAAACTGCTAAAATTTGAGACCTGGCAATGTGGATTATGTAGTAGAAAATTATATAAAAAATGTATCTAAGTGTTTTTTAGAAGGCAAAAACAAAAGAAAAGAAAAATAAAAATAAAAGAATTTGAAGTTTTTTGAGTATAACTTTGTCATTTTTGGGTCTACAAGTTTGAGTTATATCTTGTTGATAAGAGCAGTAAGCTCTTTTTTTTAAGCTTGGGAAGAAAATTTAGATAGCAGTTTTTGAATTATTTACAAATTTTAAGAAAAAAGACCAGAGAGCTATTTTTTTGGTAGGTTTGAAAGATTTAAAGTTAATATTTGAGTATTATATATATTTTTGCAAGTTTATTTATTTAGTAGCAAAACTAAAATTAACTTGGTAAAAAAAGTTATAAGCTGTTTTTAATTAATTAAATTGGAAAGAATTTGCATATAAGTGATAAATAGGAAGAGTTCTATACTATATATTGTAACTATACTAAAATACACTTTTATTTACTTTTATATTCTTTTATAATAATTTTCTTTAAAAGCAAAACTAAAGAACTTATTTTCTAAATACTTACTAAGCTTAAACTTAAAACAATCTAACTATAATTACTTAGAATATATGTATTTAATTCAAAGTACCTATTAATAGACTTATATAACTACTTATACACTTATTTCAAAAGAGATATCTTTTAATTCTGAATATTTCTTTTTAACAAAACTTTAATATAGTTTAATCAAAAAATTTAGCAAATAATAAATATTTATTAATATAAATAAGAACTTTAAAAAAATATTACTTTCAAAACTAAAAATCTAAAACTACTTTTTCAAATATTATAAACCAACCCAATAACCAATACTTTATAATAACTATATTTTTATATTCAAAAATAATTATTCAAAACTATCCAATTTTTCTCTATATATTAATTATTAATACTTTTGCTTTTATAAATTAAACCTATTTTAGCTTATCTTATTTTTATCTTTACTATTCATAAAAGATTTTTCTAAACTAATAATATGTATTTAGTTTTAGCTCTTAGTAAACAAAATAGTTTATTATTTGTTATAATAAAGAATATGAAAGTATTATATTACACAATTATGTAGTCAAAGAAATAATTCTAACTGATTTTATATTATAATATGTGTTATTATGTAATTAGCTTAGCTTTTTAAACAATATTAATAAATAAAAATAATAATAATTATACACCCGGGGTATTCCCCTAAATATTAAAAAAAAATAATAATTAAAATTTCTTTTAAAAACATATCTTCCAAAGATGCAAATTTATTTAAAAGGTGTTATAAATAAAATTTATTTAAACATATATTTATTTATAATAATAGATCGTTGTTCTTAACAATAAATTTTAATTTATTGTTTAATTTCTAATTTATAAATTGTTAATATTATTAAAATTTCAAAGTTAATAATAATATGCAATCAATTAATGCTTACCCACTAAAATTTGGGTTATAATAATTTAAATATTAATTTATTGTTATAGAAAATACAGTAAATAAAAATATTTAAATTTGCGAAATTTATTATATGTATTGTACTTACGTTCTGGCAATAATATTGTTTATAAATTTTTTAGTGATAATTCCAATAGATTTTCCTGAATAAAAAATATTGGTATACTCACAATCTAATAATTGAATAAGATTATATTGTATTATTATATTTAAAATCCAATTAGACAATTAAACATATATTTTATACTCACTCGCTATTATTAATATAATCGTTTAAAAAAAAATAAAGCATTAATTTATTAATTACTTTAATTTATAAATAGTTATATGCTGAGCTTCATACTTACGATCTAACAGTTAAGCAGTTTAAGCAACAATTTGAATGAGATTCAACGTAAATAAGAATGTATCATATAATACTTACAATCTATTATATAATATTATTACAAATACTTCAATTAGAAATTCATTTTACAAACAATTATTTATAGTGTATATATACTTACACTCTAGAAATTAAAATAAGTAAAAAAAAACAAGAAAATTTGTGAATGTTTTTTAGCACGATGAATACATTTATACTCACTCTCTGGTAATTTGTTATAAATAAAATAATTTGATTAATAGGTATTAATTTATTATAAACTTGATCTAATAAGTAGATAAAAGTAATTGAATTTATACTAACTGCCTAATAATTGCAACATTATTAATCAATAATTATAAAATAATTATAACATTTTAAAAAATTTAATTGCTCACATGCTTATATTTAAAAATATGGTTTAGTATTAATAATTTAATCTAAAGCAATCAAAATATGTACTTACATTCTGACATAACAATTATAAATACTTTAATCACATATATAAGTTATCGTTATTAAGTAATTATAGATATTAACTTACTCTCTAATTGTCAATATATTCGATATATTTTGTTAAAATATCTATTAACACTAATTATTAATAATATAAAAAAATTTTCATACTTACTTTCTAGTATTTAATGTAATTATTTGTAGTATTTTATTATATATCTTGATATAATTAATGTTAAATTATACTCACATGCTGCAGTTTAATATAATTTATTTAATAATTTAAAGAAATATTTTTATTTAGCTAATAATTATATATAATTAATTAAACTTACCCTCTAGAAATCGGCATAATTGTTTAGGCCATTAAATAATTAAAAATTGCTAATTAAGCAAATAACGGACATAGTCAAACTTACAGTCTAGCATATGAATTATACAGGTTAATTTATGTTTAGATTAAATTGAAACAAATCATAATAAACTATAATATACTCACAAACTAGTCAATGATATAATTAAAGCATTAATTATATTAATTCGCTATAAGCAGATGAATCGCATTTTATAATTACCCTCTGGTAAATTTGTCAAAATATATTTAGTACTACTCAATAAAATCTTCATTCATAAGTAAACTATACTTACTCACTATTAGTTGACAAATATTTAAGGTTAAATTGTGAAATATCATTGCCATAAAATGCATATATATACTCACTCGCTGGTAATTGAATTGATATTTATTAAATATATAAATTCTTAAATTAATATAGAATCGCGATAAACATAAATAAATACACTCACTCGCTAGCAATTGATGTAATATTTAATATTAGCTCATAAATTCTAAATTTATGTAGAGATAAATATGGAGTCTTTTCTTTTAAAATCATGTTATAAAACATAGTAAATTGTATGTACCATAACGTGATTGTCAAGATAAAGCCAATATAGTAATTATTTATCGGATTTTGCTACTTACATGCTGATAATTTGTTATTTATCTTTTAGAAATAATATATTTATTAAAAAACTGCATGATATATAACCTAATACCTACCCACTAGTAGTTCGGCAATTATTTTAATTGTAAATTATTTATTGTGGTATTTATTTATAAATATATATATAAATTAGGTCTTTTTACTCACTCGCTGGTAGTATGAATTATAAATTTCAGAGATAGTTTATCTCTTGGTTGTAAATAGGACGTAATACTTACTCACTAGCAGTTGCGTGGTTATACTTAGTATTAATCTTTTTGTGAAAATATATATGCATAAATAAATTCATACTCACTTGCTGATAATCGTAGCATTGTTTAGTATTATTTATTTTAATTTTCAAAATAAAAAAAAAATCATACTCACTCTCTAGTAATTGACATTTTACGTAACTATTTGAAACATTATTTATAATAATTAATTATAAATATATATATTAACTTACGTCCTATAATAATATATTTATCTAGGTTAAAATATTTTGTGCTTTGCTTCAGCAATGAGTCGACAGAATTAAATTTTTATATTTACCATCTGCGATTTTTATAATTCATATGAAGCTTAGTAATAACTTATAAAAAATTTATATTTATAATGAAATAAATAGAGTTTGCACTCACAAACTAGTATTTGATAAATTATAAAACCAACAATCATTTAATAACCCATAGAAAAGTAATAAATTAATACATAATCTATTATTTAAAAACTTACTTCCTAGTAATTGATTATAGCATCATTAATTGAAGCATTATTTATTTAATAAAATTCTACAATAAAATGATAAAATTTATACTCACATTCTGTTGGTTATGTAATTTATGTAATGCTTTAGACATTATTTGTAAACTTTAAAAGCTAATGCATAGCTAAATTTATACTCACACACTAATATTCGATGAAAATTATTTAATAGCAATTCATTGCGAAGTTTTGATTTAACACAATCATATCATACTTACATCCTGTTTATGATTATTTGGTATAATTAATCATTTTATCAACAAATGAAATCTATAAACGACTTTATACATACTTGCTAATAATTGATTTAAGAAATAAACGATATACTGTTTATCTTTTATTCATCTCTGAAATCTTAAAATACACAACTCACTCTCGTTATAGCGAAATCTTCAGGTTGAGAAAAGCAAATTCACAAAGCTTATATCGAGAGAATGCTATATATATTCACTATATCAATTTTATAATTTTGGAATTTAAATTCTTCACTATATCGAATTTCACTATAACGATGTCACTATAACGAGTGAGTTGTATATATACTTAAGTCGAACTTTATACCCACGTTCTAATAATTTGATGTAGTTAAATTAATAAAAAAAGTTAAAGCAATGTCTAGAATGATTCGGTACGAAATTTCGAATTAAATGAATATATTAGTCAAACTTACTTTCTAATGTGAACGATTATTATTAAGTAAAAATCCATTTTGGAATTTGATTAACAAGCAGTAGTACTTACTTGCTGATTAATTATATTATTATTTAAAGTAACATAAAATATTTTTTAGTGAATTAACGGATGAATATATGTAATTGAACTAAACTCACCTCCTAGTTGATAAAAATTTTTTAGAAAATTTAACAGGATTTTAATCGATAAATAAATAGAACTTATACTCACACACTGATAGTTAATGTAATTATGTGATTGTTTATAATATGCACTAAGTCCTGGTGCTAGCAAATGGCATAAGAAAGTTGAATTTATACTCACGCACTGGAATAAATAAAATTCATTTAATCGATTAAATTGCAGTGTATTGCTGTACTATTTAAAATGATTAAAATTTTCAAACATACGTCCTAGAAAGTTGATAAAATTAAGAATTATTATTGATCATTGTGGAATGGATCGTTGTGATGTTCAATAAATGAAAAATTTTATACTCACAAACTAGTAATTTGAAATATTAAAAATATTTAATGAATTATTATAAACTAATATATTGTCAAAAAGGAAGATGCAAAGCCAAAATTAACACTTACGATCTGGCATTTGTCGTAATTTATTGTTATCAAAGTGTATATTATTTGAGATTTTGACTTATCAAATTAAAAAATATCGCGTTCAATTACCCTCTGGTAATGAAAATAATTTATGCAATTATTCGCATTAATTTATTTAAATTATGAATTATATTTAAGTTTATACCCACGATCTGATGATTTATTACAAAATTAATTAGAAAAACGATATCAAGTGACTTAAGATTTCGATTCTTATACTTACATGCTAAAATAATTGAGAAATATTTAAATGTTATTTAACAATTGCATAAATATTAATTTAGACCCATGCATCCGAATTTTGTATTTACTTAAGCCTGATATTTTGTAAGTCGTTTAGTTAATAGAAATATTATTTAGTAATAATTCGTTGCGAATTAAATTTGACAAACCAAACAGCTTTATACGAACTTTCTGATGATGTAATTATATTATTAGATCGTGAATATCTAATAAACTACTGTACGTATTCGAACTTACACTCTGACAATTAATTAATATAATGATTTGAACTATTTTAAGCCAAAAATTTATCGTTAAATTCAAATTTTTAGCAAATAAAATAAACCTATACTTACTCCCTAATAGTCAATGTAATTATTCATCGTTATGACTGATTAAACCAACGAATTTACTGCCTTGAATGCATTCTTGCCTCAGATATCAAACTGTCTAAATAAGGTTAGAATTCGGGCAATGATGTGCAGATCAGCTAATATCTGAGGTGCCTCAATTGTCATCGGAGGCAAATTGACATTCAAGGCATAACACATACAAAGTTTATACTCACGTACTGGTATTCAATAAATTGGAATGTTAATATTAACTTAATGTAGAATTATAATTTGAAAAATAAAAATTACACTTACTCTCTGGCAGATGTTTTGCGTAGTTAATTAAACATAACGTAGCGATAATTCATGGGTTTAATCAATGATTATATATATTCGAACTTACTGGCTAATAGTATGAATTTATTGAGAAAATTTAGCATTAATTTGTCATATGAATTTGATTTGGTAAATGGATAAATATAACGACTTACTCCCTGACAATTTACCAAAATGTGTAATGATTTATTATTCGACTATTTATATGATTTAAACAATGAGTATAGTAATAAAATTTTATGCTCACAAACTTATAGCAAATATAACCAGAGTATTAATATCATTAATTCTTCAATTTCGATATATTAGCATAATCAATTTATACTCACGCACTAACAATTATTTCATTAAATGTTACTTAGTGCTACTTCATAAGGAAATTCTGATTAGATGAATATGGCAAATAAACTTACTCCCTGAATGTGTATATATCAAAAAAATTAATGCTGCTTATAACATTAATTTTATTTGTATACGCAGTTGAACTTCATACTTACGCGCTGATAATCCAAAATATTTGTATGATTAGTTGAAACCATTTGATACTAAATTAAAATACACGGTAGATGCCGCCAAATGAAATATAATGGTTGATGGTTGATAAACTAATAATGTTTTTAAAACAATAAAAATTTTTTTTTAATATTTTAATGTTGTTTTTAAAACATCATTAGTTTATTTTAACAACACCAATTTTTACGATTTCTGTAAAGTAATTTCGGATATTTTACTGCTATAATATAACGCGTACAGCCACCGATTATTTCTGACATACGGCTATTTGAAAATACCAAAATGATAACTAATTTTTAGAGTATAATTTTATTCATAATTTTATCATGGTTCGTGCATCTGTTTTTCGCGGAGTGTAAGATCCAAAAACCATAAATTCTATTTTCATTTGGTGGCACTCATCAATATTAAAGCTTTATACTCACATACTAGAAATTAAAAATAATTTATGCGATCATTTAGTGTTAAATATTAAAAATTTTATCTACTAAATGAATATATGAAAAATAGCGATACTTACAAACTATAAATGAGCATATTAGAAATATTTTTGCATTAATATCACGGATGATGCTGAAAATTAGTCTCTATTTTTGATACTATAGACGTTATTAAAATTTGCTCTATTACACATAAATAAGGTCCAACTCCAAAAGAGATATAAAAATAGGCATAAGAGTATTGAAAATTATATTAAAATAGGACAAATTATCAGCATCAGCCATTCAACTTTAGACATAACAATAAATGGAACATACTCTCTGGTTAATAATGTTGAGCTATATTAGTAAATTTATTGCTAATGAATGCAATTTAAACGAATTTTACACTCACTCGCTGGTAATTGATGAAAAATATATAATATTTAGAGCTAATTCAGATTAACTGTGTGCAAATCAATCAGATACTCACAAACTAGTAGTTACATATTTTGTGTAAATTTGAGATATTTCATAGTAAAATTTTGATTTAACACATAATTGGAACTTACGTTCTGTTATAAATTTGAAATACTTCTTAGTACTAATTCAAAATAATAAATTTTCTATTAATTAGGCTCAATTAATACTCACTCTCTGGTAGCAAATGTAATGATGTGACTTGCATTTTAATCTATTATTAATTCTTCATACATGTTCAAAACTTACGTACTTTCTGTAAATAATATGCGTGAATATTTTTATTGTAAGTTTCCTGATTAATTAATAAACTAAATGATGTTGGCACACGTTAGAATTGTAACTTCAAGCGTCTGAAATTATATCATGTAGTAATCTAAGGCAAGTACTGTTTCAATTGCTTTAATATGCAACTCCAGACATGTGTCATATAAGTCATTAACCTTAATACTCACATACTAACGGATAGAAATTACGCAGAAGTTATTTAAAGTAATTTTAAAAATTTAATATGCGTTCAAATTTTATGCTTGTACTCACAATCTAGTAGTTGGTATCATTATCAATTTGAGTAATTTAGTGTTGATTTACAGTAATTTTCTGATTTTTTATTTGATACTCACATCCTGACAGTTATGCAATTTTTTAAGCGTTATTTTGAAATAATTTACTAATTCAATGATTGTGTTCTATACTCACTCGCTAGTATTCAATGTGATTAATGCATTATTTATTAATAAAACGTTGTGAACTCTATAATAAATAGTCGAGCTTATGCTTACAGGTTCCTAGTTGATACAAAATATGTAATATTGTTAAAAATTTTTGCGAAATTTAAACCAACATATGCAATTCTTTATACTCACATATTTTTACTGTTAGATAATATCATTTATATAATTTCAGCAATTAATTCATTATAAATCGTTCAAATATTCTAACAAAAGCAACTTAAACTGTCTAACTTTATACTTACGGACTTTATCTTAATATAATTATAAATTAGTTTTAATTCATTGCAAAAGATAATAGAACATTAAGCACACTTACGAATGATATATAACCATTTAGTACTAATCCACTGTAAAATTTTAATTATACGAATAAAAAGCATGTAACCGATCTTTATACCAACTGTAATTGATATTTTTTATATAATTAACAGATTTAACTAATCACTGTATATAAGCGATCTTTATACTTACTTGCTGGAAAATTAACGCAATTGATTATTATTTATGCACAACAATTTCACTAAATAGTTTAAAAGATCAAATTTAATTCTCACCCCCTGGTTAATAATGTAATGAATCGGATATTTATTTAGTAATATTTTATTGAAATTCCGAAACTAACAAAGTGCTCAAAACTTACTTTCTGGTAATTTATGCATTGGTTAGCAATTTTCTTAAATTTTTATTGAAATATTATATACATAGTAACTGAAATCCTTACTCACAAGCTTCATTTATTAAATGCAATTAATGTAATTATTTAATTAATATTCTGATTTATGAGTAGTACTTGCGTGATTAAAATTTATACTCACAGTCTATTATAATTTTGTACATTTTATATATTTGTTTAATTATAAAATTTCGTTCTAATATATTAATCGAACTTTATACTCACGTTCTATTATTAAAGATTTGTGTAAAAATTTTTTACATTGACTTGATGCCAATTTCGAATCGAATAAAATATCACTCAATCTTACTTTCTACAATCATTTGATTATTATTTAATTAGCATTTATTTTAAATAGATTCGTAAATAATCAAATTTTTGTACTCACAACCTAATTATTATTGAATTAAGATTTATGAATAATTCATTGTAAACTCATGAATGCAAAAGTATTCGAACTTACTTCCTAATATTTATAAATTTTAAGCAATTTATTTGAGCTAAACCTTATCTACGTAGTGAGTATGTAATGAATGCAGACTTACTCTCTAGTGATTTACATAGTCGTTGAAATATTAATGTAATATTCTGATTTAACAAATCACTAACGCATATTTGAACTTACCTCCTAGTATTTTAAATAAATTTGCGTAATTATTATTAGTTCTAATCTTTAGCAAATTAACCTTTACATTAAAAACTTACTTCCTAGTAATTTATGAATAAAATTATTAATCTTAAAATTCTATTTAAATAAACATTAAGCAACTTAACTTAGTGCTTACTTTCTGATGGTTAATATAATTTGTGCAATCTATTTAATACTCAACTTCTGAATATACATGAAAGTGTATTCTATACTTGCGTACTGCAAATAGAGAATTTTATAAATATTCGAAGCTTTATATAGCATTATATATTTTAAATTTTAATTTAACAAATAATGCAAATAACACTTACGGACTAATAATAATTAATAATCATTTGTTAATTTATCGTAAATTCTGTGATATACGTAATTTTACAGTACATACCCGCTAGTTGATGACGTTAATTATTGAAAGCGTTCATTAGAAATAATTCAATGAAAAATTAATATGCCAAAATTGAGCGATCTACTTACATTCTGGTTGATGATGTAATTTTATATTCATTTAAATTCCGATTTAAAAATGAATTTATATAATCGATCCTATACTCACCCCCTAGTATTCGATATTTAGGAGGCTTTAATTTAAAATCAGATTACAGTAACATTGATTAAATCTATACTCACATACTGACACAATTTATAAAATCATTTGAAGAATTATTCAGCATTAATTTTTTGAATTGAAATTTAATAATGAATAGATTATAGTAATATTAATTAAATATATACTCACTCTCTGACATAATTTATATAATCGTTTGAATAATTATTTAGTATTAATTTTTGAAATTGAATTAAATAATGAATATATAAAATTGAACTCACTTGCTGAAGGTGGATTAATTTATGTATGTTAGAATATGATTTTTTATTTTACAGTCAAACTTGATTAGAACATGTATTTGAACTTGATACTCACAAGCTAGATAAAAGATTACTTAGCACTTATTTATAATTAAAACCATTAATATGCATGCATATTTGGCCCTTACTTACATCCTAATCGTTTTGATAAATTTGTGTATTAAAGTATTGACATTATTTTCTAAAAAAATATTTGTAATTTATCGGTCTCAACACTCACTCACTAATTTAAGCAAAATATTTATGTAACCAGTTGAGTCATAATTCGTAGTAAAATTTGATCAAGTATATGCAATTGTTGTTTCTTACGTGCTGGTAATCGATTTGGCCAAATTATTTAACACAGATTCTTAGTTAGGTTTCGATTTAAAGATAAATACTAATACCTAATTTATACTCACATTCTTATTAATTTGATACATTCATGCAATTATACAAGCATATTTAGCCTAATTCACATTCGAAATCTCTTTTGCAAATGAAAACTAGATATTAAATTAATTTTACGTATACTCACTGACTAATTGTTGATATAATTATTAAGCACAATTTACATATGTTATTATGAATGAAAATATGTAGTCAATCTTAAACTCACTCCCTAAAAGTTGGTATAATTTATGTTTATGAATCTTATAAATATTATTTCGTCAATTCTTTGTGAAATTTAATTTGTAACATACTCACGAGCTAATATTATGTAATTCATATAATCGTCGAGGTATTATTATTTAGCACCAGTGATTGTTGAATTTTAAGCATATCAGTGAATTTGCGGAATTGAACCTATATTGTATCCTCAAAGTTATCCATAAAATGAACCCCAAAATTTTGTAGCAAACAAATATAAGTACATATAAAGATAATTTAAGGGGTAAATGGATACAATTACGGTGTCATTGTATCTATTTACCTTAAATTATCTTTATATATACGTATATTTGTTTGTTAGGCGTTCATTTTGCGGATAACTTTGAGGATACAATTTAGATTCAATTCAAGACCAATTCTGCAAATCCGCCGATATGATGCAGTATGACTATCTATACTCACAGGCTGTTGCGTAAATTATGTATTTATTAATTTATTTGATAGCTAATTCATAACGAAGAATTAATATAACAAATTTTTGTAATGAGCATTATACTTACCTCCTAGTTGATGTGGTCATTTATTTAGCATTAATATATTGATATACATAATAAATAATATACTCACATTCTTTTATTAATAATTTATATAAAATATTATTAATTAACATTCCAATTAAGCAAACGAGAATAAATATATACGTATACGTATATGTTCTAACGATTACGGTATGATTCCCCGAAAGTTACTTCATTTTCCCGACACCATAATGTTGACATGCTATTTCATCTACAGCACACTTTTTCGATAAGATATATATTCGACATTACATTTTTTCAACAATCCCTTTTCTTAGACAAGACATTTCCCCGACAATTATTTCATTGACATATAATTTTAACCAACATTAGCTCTAAATCAGGCCAACTCTAATGTTAGATCGGGCAAATTTTATGTCGAGGAAATGATTATCTGGGAAATCTTGACTAATAAAGGGATTGTTGAAAAAATGTAATGTCGAATAGATATCTTATCGAAAAAATGTGTTTTAGATGAAATAGCATGTCGGCATTATGGTGTCGTGGAAATGAGTTGGCGGGGAAGTAACTTTCAGGAATTGAGCAACAACCGTTCTAACTTACATCTGGTAATTTGGGAAATTAATAATTTAATATAGTTGAATGAGTTGATTGAAAATACAGGATTAAATTTCTTGAGAGATTCAATAATTACATTGTGTTGATGTTAACTTGAAAATATTAAAAGTCCAAATCAACAACTAAAAAGGTATCCGATTCTTGGGAGCTTAAATTAATGGGTGTACAACAAGTGGCTATCACACAAACGGGTACTGTAATACAAAGCCTAAATAGGAAATGATATACCATCAAGTTCATTGTCCTTACAACAATATCAATTATAGAATATTGTTTAATTAAGTTCCTCATGTCGATCATCTCTATGCGATAAGCACGTAGATAAATCACGCGTTGCTGTGTACGTACGTACGTAATACAATATACCATAGATGAGCCCCGCCGCCCCGCCTTATTTGTGCGAGTGATACAAACCCCCAAAAGGAAACTCAGCATAAAAATAAACCAAGTTTGTAAAACAAAAATTTACGGTTAGTGTGTTAGGGTTAGGGTTGTGAGCTTTAATATCAAAGTATAGGTTCTTATATGCAAAATTTCTTCCCCGTTATTTTTTATTAGTCTAACAAGGTCGATTTAAACACCCGTTTTCTTGTATTTTCGCTTTTTTCATTTTTCTTTATGTTTTTCTCGCTTTGCTCACGTGTCGGGCTGATCCGGGATAATCACATTTTACGTTCTCCGATTGGTTAATTTCTCTTTTTGGGTTTGTATCACTCGCACAAATAAGTGCACGCGAGTGCCGCCAAGGGAAAACCTGTCATCGGACTTTCAATTACTGTATATGGAAAATCTATCATAGTGATAGAATTTTCCATATACGACTAACTGAACTTATAATTGAACACAAAAAATATAATTGAAAGTACGATGACAGGTTTTCCCTTGGCGCACTCTTATGACCTCTGGGTCGTTATTTCATGTTACACATTTTACGTAAACACATTGTACCACCTATGGAAAGTCTTATTTATTTTCGTGCGTATATACATTTCATTGATTGAGTCGATATGAATGATCCGGTTGAAAAACACTCCCAATTGAATTTTGATGATTGTCGAAAATCAGCACATGAGAATAACCCAGAGGGAATTTTCTGGCTTGGTTATTGTTACGAATACGGAATCGGTGTTGAAAAGAATGAATACGAAGCCTTTAGTTATTATCAAAAATCTGCAGAAATGAATAATCCAGATGGAATGTATCAAGTTGGCCATTGTTATTATTTAGGAATTGGAGAAAAAATGAATATGAATAAAGCATTTGAATATTATTTAAAATCAGCAGAGGAAGGTAGTTCTATGGGAACTTACAAAACTGCTATTTGTTATAAATATGGAATTGGTGTAGAAGAGGATCCTATCAAATTTAGGGAATGGATTAATAAGTAAGTTATCCATTTATTATTAGTGTTATCTTAAAACTATAATATTTAAAACCATATTCTTTTTAGGGAGTAAGTATAATAATTAATCTAAGATTTAAATTGACAATTCATATTGGCATTAAATTGTATTTTTAAATCACTTTGTATAGTGAGTAAGTATAAAATATTGGCACAGACCGGTCGATAGTTACTAATCAAATTTCAGAGTGTATAATATATCGAATATGTGATTAACATACTTTATTAAAATAATTCTTATTTAGTTAGTAAGTATAAAGAATCTTCTAATATAAATATTTAAGTTGCTCAGGTTCAAGAATATTTATTGTTTAATCTATCTATTTGCGTTAATTTAGTTTGTTAGTATAAGAAATATTTATTAAGCTAAGTATATAAAATAAGCTATTAATGGTTATTCACTATTAAATTTCATTTTATACGTGCTAATTTAGTAGGTGAATATTAAGAGCATTTATTAATCTGTGTTTATAGCTTATTCAAGTTCACAAATATTTTCATTTTATTCGTGTTAATTTAGAGAGTGTGTATAATGAACATTTATTAATCTAAGGATTTACTTAAATTCGTGAATATTAAATATTTAATTTATTTAACTACGCTAATTTAGCATGTAAGTGTAAAGAACATTTACCAATCCAAGTATTTAAAATAATTTATTCAAGCTCATGGATATTTACTATTTAATTTCATTTCATTCGTGTTAACTTAGCGCGTGAGTAGAATGAATTTATTGACCTAAGTATTTAAAATAATATTTAGTATTTAATTTCACTTTATTACGCTAATTTAGCATGTAAGTATAAAGAACATTTACCAATCCAAGTATTTAGAATAGTTTATTCAAGCTCATGAATATTTACTATTTAATTCATTTCATTCATGTTAACTTAGCGTGTGAGTAGAAGGAATTTTTTAATCTAAGTATTTAAAATAACTTATTTAAGTTCATTAATATTTGCTATTTAATTTAATCTTCTATAGATCGTAAGTGTAAAGAACATTTGTTAATCAAAAATATTCAAGATAAGGTATTCAAGGTCGTTTAATTTAGTGAGTGAGTATGAATCTAGGTATTTAAAATAAGTATCAAGTTCATGAATATCTATTTAACTTTATTTTTATTCGTATTTATTAGTGAGTGAGTATAAAGAACATTTAATAATCTAAGCATTTATAAACCAATTGAGTTTATGAATATTTACTATTTGATTTAGAGAGTGAGTATAAACGTAATAAACATTTATTGATTTATTTTCTATGTAATTTCATTTTATTCGCGTTAAATTTAGAGAGTGAGTATAAAGATCATTATTAATTTAGGCTTATAAGATAATCAAGTTCGTTAATTTAGTTTAAGTATGAATATTTAATACGTATTTAATTAAATTCTAGATTGTGAGTATAAATGAATCCAAGCATTTAAAATAAGTTACTCTGCTCATGGATATTTATATTTTATTTTATTTTTTCACTTAAATTTAAATATAAGATATTAAAGTTATAAATGTTTATTATTTAATTTCATTATATTCACATTAATTTAGGGAGTAAGTATAAAGAACATTTACAGAATTCGAATTAAGCTATTCAAGTTCATGAATATTTAACATTAATTTCATTTTAGATTGTGAGTATAATAAAATATTTAAAATAAGCTGTTCAAATTATGAAATTTACTATTTATTTACATTAATTAGGGAGTGAGTATAAAGCATTTTATTGATCTAGGTATTTAAATTAAACTATTCATATTCGTGAATATTTTTACTATTTAATTTTTTTTAGATTGTGAGTATATTTAAATATTAAATAATATACTCTTATGAAAGATTTATTTAATTCTATTTTATTCATGTTAACTTAGCGAGTGAGTATAAAGAACATTTAATTGATCTAAATATTTAATAAGCTATTCAAGCTCATGAATTTTACTATTTAATTTACTTTAGATTGTGAGTATAAAGAATGTTTATTTAAGTATTTAAAAAGTTATTCAAAATTTATTAAATCGAATTTATTCGCATTAATTTAGTCAGTAAGTATAAAAAAACATTTACTAATTTAAGTATTTAATATAATCTATTCAAATTCATGAAAATTTTACTTTAAATTCATTCAGATTGTAAGTATGAAATAATATTTCATAAAAGATGTTATTCATGCTCATGAATATTTATTATTTTATGTTAATTTAGGAAGTGAAGTATAAAGAACATTTTTTATTAATCTAAATATTTAAAATAAGCGATTCAGGAATATTTATATTTAATCTCATTTTATCCATTTTAATTTAGAAAGTAAGTACAAAAAGCATAACATCTATTAATCTAAATTAAAATTGGTAATTAATGATCATAAATTATTTACTTTTTAAAATAATGAATTAATTAGTCGGTATGTATACAATTATTTGCATTAAATATAAAAATTGCATAAATATGTAAATTTATATTTTATCAAATAATTATATAAAGAGACTCTAAATATGGAAAATGTAAGCACTGTAACAACAATAACACGCATGAATCTTGGTGCTGTACATGTGATCCTGAAAAGATTATTCGAAAGTGGACAAGTGGAAATAAAGATATTGATAAGTGCATAAAAGAGTTTCAACTCAGAACTACTAGATATGAGAATATCATTGAATGGATTCCATTTGATAAATTAACTAACATTAAAGAAATTGGTAAAGGAGAATTTAGCTGTATATACTCCGCAACATGGTTGGATGGTATACGGAAAATTAAAAAAATAGAGCATTGTTATGAAGGATATGAACCACGTGAACAATCCAACATCGTTGCACTTAAGGCCATGTTTAGTTCTCAGGAAAATCTTCACGAGTTTTTAAAAGAAGTAAGCTAAATCATTATTCAACATTCAGTTTGTAAACATACATTGAACTAATTAACCTATATAAATTTATAAAGTTTAAAAGTCATATGAAATTTAGATTATACGGTTGTAAGCTTAAAATATACGGATTGACTCAAAACACAGAAACAAAAGTTTACTTTATGGTATTTCAATACGCCAACAATGGAAATCTTCACGAGTTTTTAAAAAAAAATTTTCAAGATCTTACTTGGAAAACCAAATTAAAATTACTTAAAGATATTTCATTGGATTTATACAAAATTCATCGCGCAGGATATATTCATACAGATATTCACACTGGTAATATTTTGCAAAATGAAGAAAATAAAAGTTTGCAATCTTACATCTCAGATATGGGATTGTCTAAAAAGTACAATGAAAATGATTCAGAAAGTGATTTTTATGGATTTACACCTTATGTCGCACCAGAGATTTTTTTAGGACAAAAATATACAAAAGCTGCTGATGTTTATAGCTTTGGAATTATTATGTCGGAGATGTCAACAGGAAAAAGACCCTTTGATGGGAAGCCTGGTGTTAAGTTTGCAGTAAAGGTTTGCAAGGGATTGCGGCCTAAACTTGCTTTTGGGACTCCGGATTGCTATATTAAGTTAGCTGAACTATGCACAGATTCTGATCCACATAAGCGACCAGATGCTTTATACGTTTATGAAAAACTTCAAGAATGGATTAAAAATATAGAAAGTTCGGATGATAATGAAATTAAAAAACAATTCTTAGATGCAGATGAAAAAGTCAAACAATGTTAATTATCCAAACATCCTGATTTTACATGTAAGAACATCATAAAAGTTATGATAAGTAATGAGTTTTCATGCTATAATAAACTAATAAAATTGCAATTAATATAATATTTTTATATTGAAAAAAAAAGATTACAATTTAAAAACTTTCATAAGCATACCTATACTGTAATTTTTAATTAAACTAGGGTGGTATAAATAGAATTCGGATAATAGAATTTGTTCGATTCCATTAGGGGGTTTCAGAGTTAACTTATTTTGAAAATAAGTGGGAGTTTAAAATGTTCTAGTTTTGTTTTGAACTTTTGTAATCAAAAATGAAATAAGAGTTATCCGGGGATAGAATAAACAATAATTTTTTCTTATTTTTTTAAAGAAAATTTACAATTGTAAGAGCATTCATTATTATATAGTTAAGCTTATAAATAAAATAAATATGATGTATAGATCACTGGTTTCAGAATAAATACGTTACTAAATTACTACGCTTTTCAAATAATTACTGTGTCCATCAAATGATCGACCATCACACGGAAATCTTCAAAATTTCTCAAATTTACGACTTTTTTTGTGA
>CAJVPU010000121.1:0-23446 GCA_910591775.1 Dentiscutata heterogama | reverse complement strand
AAAATCGTCGTCCGTGGGATTCGAACTCTAGACCTGCCGCTTGGGGGTGCAGCAACCCCACCACTTCACTAGGTCGCCACACCCTTTTAATTAAAATATTTTAAATTTACAATTTTATTAAAATATATAAAATTTAAAAAGAAAGTAAACACAACTTTTTCTGATGATTACTTGTATCAAATTTTTTACAAACGAAAAACAAGAATTTTGCTAGAGTTAAATAAAGAAGTATATACATAGTAATAGTTTTTATAAAGGTCAACCAAGTTTTGCTTGTTTTGAAGACTCTCTTATATATTCGGCATGCAAATCAAAAGTGTTAATATACAAAATAACTAGCAGAAGAGAGAGTCTTTGTATACAAAATTTGAAGAAAAAAGTCTTTTATTGACAAAGTTAGCTACAGTATATATAGCTTACAAGAAGAATAGCAAATAAGTTTTTTAATACACTCTATTAAAAATTTAAAAGACATAACTCTAAAATACCTATTATATTCTCACTTCTCTTGGAGTTTTTTAGAGAATATTTTCACTAAGCAAAAAGTAGAAAAATTGATATACCCTCTCTAAAAGATCTGTATTGTTTACTAATTTCAAATTAGGAACAGAAATTATGAAAAATCACATGGCTGCTTATGTGTAGAACAAGAACTGGTATTGATCGATTGAAGATTATTCTAGAAAATTTTTATAGAGCCAACTCTACCTCGAATATAACTTTATATATAATATAGACTTAGTTTAAAGTAGAGCTAAACTGAAGAGTATTATATAATTTTTAAATATTTTTCTGGCAGTTTTGATACTTTTTTTTTTGTTATTTTTCTTTTTTCTTTTGTCAGTATCTGTCTTCTTTTCTTCTGTTTTTTTTTTTTTGTATTAGTTTTTTCCTTTATATTTGTTTTTTGTTTTCTTGGTAGTATATTATACTTTTCTCTTTTTTTATTTTGCCTTTTATGAAGAAGAAAAAATTTTAAAAAAAGAAGTATGATCCTGATACAGTATTAACAACCGATCAGTAATATTGAAAAATAAGTTTCAAGTTTAGTTTAAGACCCTAACAAAAATAGATAGTTATATAGCAGATCACACTTAAGTATTTTAGTATCAAGTAAGTCTTTCTTACACTTTTAGATAATTTATATACTGTTGTAATACAGTCAGGCATATTACCAAAAATGGCAATGCAGTTCACCCCTTTTATAGTATAAAAATGCAGATTAGACGATTCTTTTTCATTCGATTATACAAATCAAAAGCTAAGTTATATTTCAGAAGCTGAGTTATATATTAATAAGCTAATCAAATTGTAAATTTTGAATAGCAAAACAACTTCTTTTTTTAAGTATTATATACTTTTGCTCAAAGAGTTAATTCTAAAAAGATCACAAAACTATGAATATTTTGCTTTTCGTCAATAAAATTTTTTTTCACAAATATATATAGCAAAAAGCTACAAAATGTAATCAAAAAATATAGCTGTAAGCCAATCAAAATTAAATGGAATGATCTAGAATTAATTTTTATTTTTGGTAATGTGCCTAACTATAATAAGCAGCAATAGTTATTATAATTCTAATAAAGTAGAAAAGCAGGATCATCTAATAAAAAAAAAAAAAAAAAGAAAGTAAAAAATTTATATTTAAAAGTAAAAATTTATAATATTTATTTAAAAATATATTATTTTATTTGCTTTATTTGCAAATAATTAATAATAATATTTTAATTTTTTTTATAAGATAAAAATATCAAAAGAAAGACAACCTATATCTGATTATATTAAAAAAAAATATAAAACTCCTCTTTAAAGTACTGAAGCTAAAAAAACTAAGAAGAAAACAAAATAAAAGAATTGACAAAAAAAGACATTATAAAAAATTAAAAGAAGTAGCTAAAGAACAAGGTCCTTCAACAAGAACTAGATTCAAAACAAAAAAAGTATTAGCAAGAACAAGAACAAAAAAAGCTGCTAAATTAAAACAACAAAAATATAAAGCTTCTATAAGTAAACAAGAACAATTAGAACAATTTTATAAAATAAGACATTGTAGTTTAGATAATTATAAGAAGAAGGAGGAGAAGGATAAGCAAGAGGATGATGATAATAATGATAATGATAATAATAATGAAAATAATAGTGATGATTATAGTAGAGATGATAGTAGAAATAATGATAATAATAATAATAATAATAATGATAAGAAGAAAGATAAAAAGGATAATATGAGACATATATTAGGGAGAATAGATATTATTTGTAAATATTGTAGAGCTTTAAAATAGGTAGAAAAAAAACCAGAACTTTTCTATATGAATAGTAAAATTATTTTAGCTCTATTTCTAAAACTACCACTAGCAATTAAAAAATTGCTTACAGAAAAATATCCTATATCTAAAGTAGTGATTTGAACCAAGAAAAATTTTTTTAATCGGTTAACCGAACTGAATTATTCTATTCAACCAATTACCAACTGGTTAAGATTAATATCTATACTACCTTTGGAGCTTTACTCTAATTTTTGTCTTAACCTTGCTTGTCTTTTATAATCATTTATTTTCTTGTTAGAACTTTTCGGATCCTTTACTCTCCCTATGTCATTTTGATATTTTCTCATACCACCTATCAGGTCAACCGATTAAGAATTTCCTCAACTGGTTACCTGAATTTATTCAGTTCAGATCGGTTAACCGATTATAGCTCAACCAATTCAAGTTACTAATCTAAAGTATTTTTTGCCAACAGTATAAGAGCATACAGTAGAATCAAATATTAGCTTTTTTATTAATTGGTATAATTTAAGATAAGGAATTTGCCAATGATAAAAAGGGGTTTATAATTATAGAATTCAGGGTAAGCATTATTATGAAATTAGCTCATTAATGCCAAAAGAAGGAGATTCTTCAAAATTTTCTCAAATTTATTTCTATAATTCTAAAGATTCTAATATATATGACAGTTAACAGTTTATAGTAACTTATTAATAATATATATTTTATATAAATATTTTATTTTTTTTAGATTTAAAAAATAATAATTTTAGATATTTTTAAATATATAATTTATAATAAATAATTATTTAATAGTTTAATATATAATATAATATAAATTTTTATTTTTAATAATATAAATTTGTAATTATATAACATAGTTTAAAATTAAATTATTACTAATAGTTTTCTATATATATACAGTATATTGTTATACTGTATATAATCAGCCAAATTAGATTATAGTTTTGTCTTATATTGTTTGTCTTATAGTATTTATCTTATAATGTTTATCTTATGTATAGTATTTATCTCCTAGTGTTTATCTACCCCGTTCTGTATTATATACTAGATAATTCATAAGTCCAGGAATTCAGCCACAAATGCAGTATACTCGTGAGCTTATTGAACTCTTTCTAACGCCAATAATTGTTTCCAATGGGGATCAATAAATTTCCAGAATCTCTGGTGGCTTTTGTTCTTCATATAAGCTTGTTCATTAAATGTTAAGTCATGCATGTATGACTATACCATAAATGTATCTTAGTCTTATAAGATGGGGGACGTAAGTTACACAAAAGAACTACTCTTTTCGAAAGAGTTTAAATAGTAAGATTAATTAACGAGTATGACGGAATATATCGAAGCATTCTAAAACGACACAAAAGAATTTACTTATCGAACATCCGACTCTGTCTGAATTTGACAGGATGTGCATTTCTCATAAGGCAGATAGGTACATCGAAAAGTCATCCAATCGTGTAAAGAGTCATTTTTGTAAAAAAAAAAAAAAAGTTCAGGGGCTATCATGCTATTCGTTAATATTATAAATTAATTCAAGAAAGGCATTACTTACTGCAGATGCACAATATCAAGAGTAATATAACAATAATCTTATTATTGAATATATAAAAGATGACTTCTATTATTTGATATTGATATCATAATACTTTAAACAATTTGGATGTGGCACAGTTTTATTTTTAGACTTTGGCCAGCACCTTCGTCCGCGTGAAATTTGAATTAATTTATTAAGAAATAAGGAATGCAGCTTGAGCAACAAACAAAATTTATGCATGCCCGTTTTTGTTAATGCGCTGAATTTAAAATTTTCCGGAATGGGAGGAGTCAATATAATCAATTAAGGAAAAAAAAAACTATTATTAACTAAAAGGGATTATTAGAAATGTCTGAAAGTCAGCCGCTTGAACTTCTAGTAGGGCTTGGACATTAAAAATTCCGTGCATTCAAAAAGTATTGTTCTTGACTCACTTTATTAAAATTTGGGTTGATGTATCAAAAAGACATTTTAAAACAAAGGACGTTTGGCTCAGTCATTTTAAATAGGCTGATATATTCTCCGAGTATAGGGCAGGGTAAAAAAAATTCCTATTCATTTCCCGGCCATGCAGGCCATTAAGTGTCTTTTTTGATACATTAAAATAATAGAAATAATTTGAATCAAGAACGATATTTTCAAACGGCCGGGAAATAAATATGTATTTTTTGCCCTGGTATAGGGTATCAAAATTCTGAGCCGATAAATCTGCGCGCGCTAAAAATAATTTTTGATTCTAAAAAGTGATCAAAGTCACATTTTTCTTACAGGAACAAATGCACAAAAATATTTTTAGCGTGAACACCTCAGAATCTGAATACTCTAGCCAAGCCTAGGGATAGGTCTTAAGAATTTAATTAAAAATCGGATTCTAAAAAATAAATTTATTATATATATATATTATTCATAAAAAAAGTTTCACTTACTTCTTTCGTATTTATATTTCAGTATTTTCTACAAAATTACCTTCGATCCGTTCAGAATCACAACCCCTTCTTTCAATACTTTACAATACATAATTAATAGTTATAATAATAAAATAGTGCCTAATTTATCTCTTGAATATATTGATCCCTATTTCAATAGATAAAAAAAATATGAAACTTATTTTTAATCTTATCATCATTACTTTCATTGCTACTCTAACCATTTTTTGCCCTACGGAATCTGTGTCTTCCAACGAGACCATACCTTTTAACAAATCTATCTCTTCCAACGAGACCATACCTTTTAACAAAACTATCTCTTCCAACGAGACCATACCTTTTAACAAAACTTTCTCTTCCAACGAGACCATACCTTTTAACAAATCTATCTCCTCTGCTCCACCACCTTCGGGGATCTGTTTAAAGTCACAAGTGGTTGCTAATGGTACTCAAATTAAAACCGGTGGTAACCCTAATGGATGGTGCTCCAGCGTGATCCAAGGACAAATTCCAACAAACGAATTTATGGTCTCCACTCTTATTATTAAACCTAAAGATGGATCTATTGTTCCAGCAAATCAGAATTTTACTCTATCAATTAAAATAATCAACTTACAAACAGGATATTTCGCTGATCCTGAAACAGAATACTATACCCAGCCACAAGAACTTAACGAAGAAGGGATTGTCAAAGGACATAGTCATGTTGTTATACAAAAATTAGCTGATGATGAAGACGAAGAGGTTGTTCCGAATCCTAATATATTTGCTTTTTTTAGAGGATTAAATGATCCAGCTGACGATCGAGGTATATTGGAGACAGAAGTTGGCTCGGATGTAGAACCTGGCTTACCAAGTGGTAGATACCGTGTGTGTACGATAGTCTCTACATACACTCATCAGCCAGTTATCATGCCTATTGCTCAACGTGGTTCACAGGATGACTGCATTCGTTTCACCGTTAAAAGTTAGCTATTGGACAGATTTTGGTTGAATTCATTATACTCTAACGTAGTATATTAAGTCTAATGATAATTTAATGTTATTTACATTGTCATTGGTTCCATCTGCATAAGATCGCATACAATTGTAAATGTACAAAAGTTTTTTTTTTTAAAAAATAATTGATGCAAGCCCTAATTATCGCATATAAAAAAATGTATTTACGCCATGACTGAGTTATCTGTACTTGTTGAATGATTAATTAATATTATATACGTATAAATATAAAAATTTTAGTTAGCTGATGCTAGCGAACAATGTCACGGCTGGCTGAAAAAGCGACCATAATATATGTGCGGATTAAAATGAAATATTATACAATGTAAAAAATAGACAAGCCACCGAAAAATAAAAATTTTTGAGGTGCATTTATTAGGGTTAGGGGTTAGGGTTAGAGGTTAGATTTAGGATAAAGTTTATAATAAACAAGTATAAGTGGGTTTTAGAGGGTTAAATAGAAACCCTCATTTCATTTTAATCCGATTTCATTATGATCTGCCACACGGATTGAATGCTAAGTCTCTCAGGCATAATTAATAATTAGAACATGTGATATAATTATTGTTAAATTACGTACGTATGTACGTACGTACGTACGACCGTTCGATGATCGACTCTCCGCGTAACGGTTTATTAAAATAGGTGGTGTTATAGTTTTATGAATTGATTATTAATCGATATATAGATAAGTTAAAAATCAGGTGAAAAATATAAATACTTAACATTACAGCATTAAAGCTTTAACGCATCCCTAAAATACAAAGTAAGATCGATTAGAATAAACCGCGCTCTCGCATAAAAATTACTAAATCGCCGCAACCAATCAGAATCAGTTAAAATGCACAACCACAAAATTTATACGTACAGTACTGAACGACTTTAATGCATATAGCAAATAAAAAGCACTAATTATAGTAAAATGCATTTTTTAATTCTTTTAATTCTAATATGAAAAATTTTTTTCATGTTGAGATTTAATTCAATCAATGTGACATAACACTGCAGATGAAGATGGATTAACAAGTGATATCAGATACAGATATCAGATATTAATACAGTATAGAATGCGAATGGTAAAATAATAAAAATAATCGCTAAGATTATGCCGTCATCTTGTTTGTGATTACGAGTTGAAACTGTAACACTAACATGACATAATTTTACAATCCCAACTTTTGCTTATTATACACACTCAAATAAGTAGTATGATTGATGTTGCAATCTAGGTAAAGATCATCTGAAACAAAAGAATTTTCACATACGAAAGGTTTTAACGCGTCGTGGATCTGTGATTAACATTGTGACTTGTTAATATTGTAATCCAATAATGTGATTGCATCGAACAATAAGCGTAACGTAGCACGCATACCAAGACAATGGCGTATTAAGATGTGCTCGGTTTAAGCTGCGCATGTACCGAATACGTACGTATGTATGAAAGTTTTCAAGTGATCGACAATTTTGACAGAAGTTTGAAATAAAGACATGATTAAAGCATGAATGATTTCCTTTATTAGCCACTAATCATCTATTGTAAAATGTTTATCTTGAAAGATAATAGTATTAGAAAGAATAGTATTTCAAATCCTGTTTTGAAAATGTCCACGATTTTTTAATCTGATCTGCGTACGCATGCGTGTTATGCATATTCGCTGAAGAATGATAGTCAATTAAATACTCTCGGCATCATACTGTACTGTTTTTTTAACTTTAACTAACATCAACTTTATCAACTTTTCACGTGAACGGACTACCATCAATGATATTAAATTAGTCATTATTCACAAGCGAGTGTTCCGTAAAGAAAAGTATACTAATGCAATAAATGTATATTATATTTCTTCCCACGTATGAATTCTAATTTGTCATAATGGATATAATCTTTTCTAAAAAAAAATAAAACAAATAATTGAGTGATTGCCATTTGTGATCTATGCAGGCCCCAACCGAGTCTTGACACTGACAAGCCTTTATTGATCTTCCTCACATTCATGAGAAAAAAAAACCTTTGGCTGAAACCTTATATAAAATAAGATACGTTATTGACATTTTTCTTCGATTAAATAAAGCGAGAAAATTTTTTTTTCATTATTTGCGTACCGCCGATAGTATCCGAATTAACCAGTAATCTGTGCATCTTTTAACGATTGTTTCTTGAAGGATAAAGTTCTCGAGGGCTGAACTTTCCAAATCTGATTCAAGCTCTAGCTGCAAATGTATTCTGGGAACTCGTCCCGTGTTTTTTTTCGCATACATAATGACACATTTACATCAAACTAAATTTGTCTTAACAGTATCACCGAACTATATTAGTATACATCGACGCTTGATTTGTTAGGTAAAGGGGTTTATTGTGATGCACCTTATAATACATGCAATGTTCGTACAAGAGATCACTTCGAGGATTTCGACGTATAATCCTCACAAGATGTACGTCCACATGGACTTGTGATCGCGACTGAACGTAGTATTGCGGCACATGTCTATCTCTGATTATCATTCGTGGATCGTTTTCTAAACTTTAACTTCTCGCTAAAATCTCTTCGGTTTAACCAATTTTGTTCAAGCCTCCAATTCATAAATTTCTTCTCTCTATATTTATTTATTAGTTTATTTTTCACATATATAATGTTAACGATGTCACAGTCTCCTCCATCTGAAGTCCTACAAGAAATTTTTCATCATTTTGAGGATGACTCTTATGATTTACATTCTTGTGTTTTAGTCAATCGTATTTGGAGTGCAAATGCTGTTCAACTATTATGGAATAAACCTTTCCACCTTTTACTAAACAAAAAATTTAATTCTTCTCACCATCTAATTTCAACTTATTTATCATGTTTAGACCTTGAAGAAATATATAATCTTGATTTGAATTTAATTCCTCAACGAAATTCTATCTCTTCAAAAAATTTTATTCCTACTTTTAATTATCCTTCATTCTTAAGACATTTTGCTTATTTATCAATGGTCGTTTCTGTTCAAGAATGGTGTGTGATTAATAATCTTTATGTAGGTGATGGTAGTCCCATTATGCAAAAAATCATATTAGCTTTATTTCGTTTATTTGCCAAACACTCCTCGGGTCTTAAATCATTCTCTTTCGTTATGGATATGGATATTGACATTAATCATGGATTAAGTTATTATGATAAATTACAACATAAGATTTTAATTTTACGTGAACCAATAGTTCGACAATGGTTAAGTCAAATTAAAGAATTCGAATTTGCTGGCGATTTTGCTAGCGATAAAGATTTTCCCATTTTGATGCAGATTTGTAAACATCTTATAAAGGTAAGAATTCATAATTTATGTTGATCTTTAAAAATCTCTTTATACTATGTTACACATAAAATATTTCTTTCGTTTTTTTTTTTCATGATTCAATGTTTTGAATAGATGGAAGTTAGATTACCAGATTTCGGTTATAACGATGATGATGAACATTATGATTCTAGTGCTGAACTTACCGCTCGTTTCATAGAATCACAAACAGAATTAGAACATTTCATCCTTCGTGACTGTCATTACCCTCAAGCATTAGGTACGGCACTCATACGTCAACAAAACACTTTACGTTATATACAATTTTGTGATATAGTGTTTGATAAATGGTGTCCTCTGGATTGGTTACCAAAATGTTTTAATCTTGAAATTTTGGAATTCTGTGATTCTGAAAGTTTGAGTCCCAAAGTTTTGGCCCCTCTTATATTAGCTCCACTTACCAAACTTCGTTCTATAACTTTTAAAGAAGATCCTGTACCAGTTGATACTTTGGAATCTTTAATTTTAGCTAGTAAATGGAATTTGGAAGAAATTATTTTTGGATGGCCTGAAGATTGTAAACAAGATGGTTATGCTCATATATTAAATTCTATTTCGTTGAATTGTCCAAATCTTGTGAGACTTGGTGCTATGATCGGTCCAAATGAAATAGGTGAATTATTTGGAATTTTAAAAAGTTGTAGAAGATTAAAATATTTACATATTTATGGAAATGGTAGATCTTTTGATGTAAGTGGTATATTACCAGAACTTGGAAAGATCATGCCTAGAACTCTAATAGAATTAAATATATCAGCAAGATGGAGATTTATGCCTGATAGTTTAAGGCAATTTTTGGAAAATTGTAGTTTATTGGTCGAAGAACAACATGAGGTGTTCAAGGATGGTGTTCCTTTGAAAAATTTCGTCATAAGTATTTGTGATTTCATTAATGATGAACATCTGAGAATTTTGGTTAAACATTCGATGAAATCTTTAAAATTTTTTTCTTTGTGGAATAAGAAATTCATGGTAAGCGAAGCTGGAATTGACAAAGCAAGTCAATGGTTAAGAAAATCTGTTGTATAATATAAAAAAAAAAACACCTATGATATGCTGAATGTTTAAACTATCATTCACATTATTTATAGTCTTTATAAAATGTAGTTAACATTTATATTTATGATAAAGTTATTTCTTTAAAAAAAAAAATTCGAAATATATAGTAGCTTATGACCAATTTTTCAATTTTATTATTTAACCGCTCGTAATATTGTATTGGTTTTTTTTTTTTTTTGAAAGATGTAGTTATAAATTTATCGTATTTTTAAAAAATTTTATTGATGTGTAAGTACTGTCTATAAGAATATTTTGTTTTTGTTTATTAAAATTTTAGTTATAAACTATAGTAAACTAATTATTATATTGTAGTTTGTGCTTATTTTTTTAAATTGTTTTTAGAAATTTGCTTAGAATTTTGAATAAAATTAAAAATACCAATAGTATAGATATATTTTATATTTACAATACTTTATTTAAAATCTATTTTATAATATAAATTTTTAGAGTAATAAAAAATTAAAGTTTTTGCTTTAAAAATTTTATTTTAAAATTTTTTTAAGTTTTTTTTTAAAAATTTATATTTTTAAATTTTATTTTTAATTCAAAGGTTTAATTTTTGCTAGTAAACTATTTAAAAAAATATTATTTTTTATATAGTCTATAATAAGTATTAGAATTATAAATTTAAAATTAATATTTAAAAAGTTTAGCAAAAATTTAAGATTTTTAAATTTAATAATTGTATAATAATTAAAATTTTAAATTTAGTTTTGCTAATATAAAAAAGAAAATAACTAAAAATCATTTCAGGTAATTATTATCTATGATTTACAATACATAAACAAAAATAAATAATTTTTATTAAAACAAAAAATTAGCCTCTTTAAGATAAGATAAGAGTAAGGTTAGAGAAAGCTGACAAAAAAAAGCTAATATATACCCTATCACCTTCTCTCCTCTTAACATCTCTACCCCCTTTTATACTCCTTTTACTCCCCTATATTCCCTCTTTACTCACCTATTTGTCTCTTTTATCCCTTCTTAAAAGAAAAGGTAAAAAAGGCAAAAGGTAAATAAAGAAGAGATATAGAGTAAAAGGAGTATAAAGAAGAAATAGAAGGAGTGTTAAGAGGAAGTGGGGTATATATTAGCTCTTTTTTGTTAGCTTTCTTAGAGTTAATTAAGGTTAAAGTTAGAGTATTTTATATAGTAAAATTTAGCAAGAAATTTTTTTTATTAGAGCTCAAAAGGTAGTTTTATAAACAAAATTTTGAGATATAAAATTTTTTTAAAAAAATTCTTTGTTTTTGTTATATAAAATTATAGATAAGAATAAAATTATTTTGGGCTTTAAAACCTAAAATTAAAATTTAAAGATAAAATTAGTTTAACTTATCTTTATTTAAAAGATAAAATTTTTTTTGAATAAACAAAATTATAAGAAATAAAATTATATAAATTAAATTTGCTTTAGTAAAAATGAAATAGGCTATTTTTAAAAACCTATTTTTATAGCATATATATACAAAATTGATTTATATATTATACTTGATTTTAAATTTTAATTGGCAAATTAGCTATAAGTGATTATTACTTGTGATATAAATTAGCAATTTCTATAAAAAATTATATTTTAATTTTATATTATATAGTATAATTTGTTAAAGCCAATATGTATAGTAGATTAAATTTGTATCAATTTTGACAGATTATCAGGTTTAAAGAGTAAAATTACTATATTTAATTAATAGATAGTTGATTAATTTTTTATTAGTTTTGACAGGTTATTAATTTTAACAGTATTAGTTTTGCCAAATTATACTATATATATATTGCTTATAAGTTAAAAATATATAAATTTAAATAAAAAATTATTTATATATCTTTAATAAGTTTTTAAATATAAGTTTTAATTCTTGTTAGTAATGATGCTAAAATCAGATAATACTAAAATTTTAAGCTATTTTAATATAAAATTTTAAAAAATTTTCAGATTTTTTTGTTAGAGGTTTTTTTTAAAGTTAGATTAGAGTTTAGAGTTAGTATTGTTAGTAAAAATATATATATAAATTTTAGTAGATATTATAGATTTAAATAGGGCCTCTAAATTTAGTATTAGCCAATTTTAGCATTATCTTCAACAATTCTTAATATAATATTATAACTTATATAAAAAATAATAATAATAAAGTGTAATATATAAGATTAAGATTAAAATCTTGTAGTTTTTAAAAATAAACTTATTTTATATTATTTTAAAAGTAATAATAATGAATTTGCTTTAAAGCAGGAATTTATAAGAAAGAAACTTATATTAATAGCTAATTTAAAAAAGATTAAGTACCCATCTCAAAGTGTATTATCTATATATTTTGTTTATACTTCTTTTAACAGCAAGCTAGATTAAGCAAAAAATTATACTAGAAAGTATAATAGGCATTGTATTATGAAAACTAGCTAGTTATATGAATATAATATCTATTTCTGATCTTATAAAAATGGTGTATATTAATGGAAATATCCATTAAAATATATTATAAAAAATTTGAATAGTGCCTTTTATACTATTATATTATTATTATTATTTTTTTTTTAAATATTAAGGTGACTACTTAGGTCCCCAGAACTTAGCTTTATTCAGGTAATTACAATATTATATCAATTTCACAAGGATACAACTAGCTACACGTGTACTTTTGGTATCTAATTTAAGTAGTCCATCTGGGTTCTACACTAGCCGCTATACCTGCAACCTAACTAGGAGATTACCTATTTAAGCTCTCTGATTGTTTAACTAATGAGAGTACGACTAGCTATATATGCAACTTTTGGTTACCTATTTAAGTAGTCTGCCCTAGGTTCTACACTAGCTGCCATACCTGTACCTAACTATGGAGGATACCCATTTAAGTCCTCTGGCTCTATTTCTGTAACATGCTTTTACCCTAACACTCTTAGTAAGATTAACAATTCCTTATAAGGACCCTAAGACTTTAGCCACATGGGCATTTATTCTTGTGATAAACCTAACAGAATAGTACATGTTCTACACATATACTCACCTGCATGTTCGGTAACTTTTCCCCAACTAGTACATGTTGTACTGCCACTACCAGGTCCATATCTCAAGCTATCATTTCAGATACTGCCGTAACCTGATTCATATCTCAAGCCACAACCTTCCTAATTAGTTTCCACTTACGTACCCTGCTCTTGCAAGGTTTACAACAACCCCAGTACTTATGTTTCAACTTCCTTCTTTCCCGGATTCCTTATCAGTCCCTCCCTTACTTCCAGCCGGCAACCCAGAAGGATTGGTCTGCCCAGGCTCTAGGTGCTTTACGGTCTCCCTCCCCTTGGTACATGCTTCCGGAGCACAAGTCCTTTTTCTCTGGTGGCGAGCCGGCAGTTCGGCTAGTATATCTCCTACTTAAGGACCTGGCCGCTCGGTTCTCCGGTCTCAGTTTCCAGTTCCAAATTCAGTCTTCCTATAGCACCATCAAAGATCACTGCTACTCTCAACTTGGGACTTGCCAAATGGGTTTTCGGTAATTCCAGTTTCCTGGATTTATTGCGCCAAAGCTCTCATTCAAGATGGTGTGACCAAGATTATAGATATCTGGATCCAACTGATAATCTTAACGTTAACTGATACAGATCTAGTTTTTTCAAAATTGTGTCTGTGGGATTCGAACTCTAGACCTGCCATTTGGGGTACAACAACTCCACCACTTCACTAAGTCACTACACCCTTTCGTCTTTACTTTTTCACTCCCTCAAGGTAATAGTATATAGTAAAAATAATCATATTTATTAAACAGGTTATTTTGTATCTGAGTTTTTTCTATTTAAATAATTGTTAAGATATTAATTCTATTAGTAAGAATAACTTGTTTTCCAGTAATTATTAGAGTATTATTTAGAGATAAAAGGTCCTGATTCTAAAGAGAGATAAATTTCATTAGGATAGCAAGTGTTTTAAAAAAAAAAGTTAAATTTTTCATATTAGTCTTAACTATTAAAATAGTAAATTTTTAAATTACAGATAGAAAATTTAAATCTATAACTCTATATATATAAAAATAAATTTATACTAAACTAATTTAAAAATATAAACAAAATATAAGCAAAATATAAATATAATATAAATTAATATAAATATAATATAAATAAATATAAAGGTGTGGCAACTTAGTAAAATAGTGGAGTTGTCACACCCCCAGATAGCAGGTCTAGAGTTTGAATCACATAGATGACGATTTTGAAAAAAACTAGATCTGTATTAGTTAATGTTAAGATTATCAGTTAGCAGATATCTGTAATCTTGGTCACACTATCTCAAATAGAAGCTTCGGTGCAATAAATTCAAGAAACTAGAATTACTGAAAACCTGTTTGGCAAGTCTCGAGTGTGGAGTGGCAGTGATTTTTGATAGTGCTATAGGAAAGCCAAATTTGAAACTGAAAACTAAGACTGAAGAACCGAATGATTAGATCCTTAAGTAGAGAATACACTAGCTGAACTGCTAGATACCAACTGGAGAAAAAGGATATATGCTTTGAAAGCATGTAACTAAAAGAAGGGTGATCGTGAGGCACCTAAAGACTAGGCAGACAACTCTTCTGGGTTGCCGGCTAGAAGTAAGGGAGAGACCGATAAGAAATTCAAGGAAAAAAGAAGCTGAAATGTGAGTACTGGGGTTGTTATAAATCTCATAAGGGCAAGAAGTATATAATGGGATTCTAATTAAGAAGGTTGTGGCTTGAAATACAAATTGGGTTATGGCAATATCTGAAAAGATAGCTTGAGATATAAACCCGGTGGTGGCAGCACAACAGGTACTAGTTGGAAAAAAGTTACTGAACATGCAGATGAGTACATATATGGGACATGTACCATACTGTCAAGTTTATCACAAGATAAATGTTTAGGTGAGACTATCTTCAATATGGAAATAGTTAACTGAGTCACCCAAATATTACACAACTGATAAAAAATTTTTTTATATGTTTTACAATACTATATCCCAACCTATAAAATTCGCAAGTTTTTAATAAATGAATATTAAATTAAAATTTAATATAATAAACTTCAGTAATTCAAGAAAACAGGATTTATGTGATAAGGATTTTAAATTATACATGTGATATATATAAAATATTCGATTAACTAATGAATAAAAATGAAAATGCAATTTAAAAAAAATTTTATTTTAAAAAAAAACTTACAATTTTTTAAATATTGCGCTCAATTTTTTAAATGCTACACTCAATTAAAAAAACTTGCAACTTTAAATACTGCGCTCAACTAAAAGTACTTTACTGCTTATTGCAGCATTGTGATTTTTTTAAAAAAATAAAATTTTTTTTCTTAAAAACGAATATATTTTTTTAATGTTAAAAATATTTATTTAATAAAAAAAAAATAATTATATAATTTTTTTTTTAAAATACTACAACTTAAAAAAAGTTTTTTTTGCATTTTCTAAATTCTTTATTGTTACATTATTGATTGCTGCTTCAGAATTATCCAAATCATTCTCAATTACAGCTTCAAAATCTTCTTCTACAAATTCATTTTTATCCAACTTTTTCTTCATACTTACCCTTAAAGCATTAATATTTTTTGAAACTTTACCCCAAAGATAATCAAAACAAATCAAGCATTTTAAATTATATTTTTCTAAACAATAATCATAATAACTATATCCACATATGAGAACTTTCTTATTATCCGAGAAGTTAGTATAATTGGTATAGTCACAATACAAGTAATTGCATAAAATAGTTATAAAAGGCCTTCTAGATGTGATAAAACCTCGTGGTAAATAATGATCCATTATTTCATAACCTAAAGAAGGCAAATTATAAGTATTAATATTGTCTGACGAACTAATGATAGAAGAATATAGATGGCGACCTCGATATATCTTCTTAAACATGTTTAGAAGTAATATAGTACACTTTCGATAAAGCGTGTGCAATTGCTTAGAAGAATAAGGATATTTAATTGAATTCACGAAATATTGTTGAAAAGCATTGTCTCTTTGGTGCTGAAAAATAAAGTGTGCCTCCTTTTGCAATTGATTCACCTCAGAAAACTTAGTTGTATATTGTCGAATTATACTGTGGGCAAGCTCGACAGGACAATCACTTAAAGAAGAAAAATTATCAGTAACCATATCGATTATAAGATGATTTTTATTTATCCAGTAAAAAATATTAGAAAAAAACATTAAAAATGCATGCTTATAATTCCTTCGGTCAAATTGAAGGAAAAGATCACTCCAACAATGCATACAAGCCTTCTCATAAGCTGGCCAGTTACCCTCTCAATAGTGATTATATAACTAAAGAGATTAAATTACTCAAAAAATTGGTTAGATATAAAAATTCAATATTTTTACAAGTATAACCGAATTTTGAATAAACCAAATTAGAAATATCAAGCCATGCTATGTATATAATATAAAGCATTAAATCAATTTGCCATGGTTGTGGCTTCTTACCAAGCTTTTTTTTTTGTCCAAAAATACCTTTATAGACATCATTAAATAAAAACTAATTCTTCTTAAAAACAAGCTCACAACTGTTTAGAGAAACATAAAGAGGTCCTATTATAGGTATAAATGCTATAATACATAAAGGAATTGTTTTGTTGTTAAGAAGAAGCCAATATACAATAGCCTTGCAAATAAATAACTGCCCAGGCTAGTCCGCAACAATTGGAATTACATTATTAGAAAGATATTCTTGTATTGGCTTTTGATTATATACGATTTGAAGAGCCTTCATATAATCTTCAACACTCTTCAAGTTGTTTTTGCTAAAAACAAAAAGAATGGCATTCTGTATATGCCTATTGCTTTTTTTTTTTTCTTCTAATCTGTCATCGTAGCTGTGCAATATTAGTCTTTCTATAAGCTTATTATCAGAACACTTATCTGTATATTTTTGTCTATGATCATGATAAGAAATTCTAAGATTTACAATAAATCATTTATCGAGATGCTTCATAATTAGCTCATCATTGATGACTTTTGGGTTGAGTGCCCTGTTAAGTGATATAGCTGATGTGGGCATAGATTCACAATAATTGTTGCCATGTGTGCTGCCCAAGACATGCTAGTAGTATTGGGTTGCTAGTGAACATGAATATTATTATGATAATCATCAATATTCAATATAAAAGTATCTTTGAAACAATTCTCAAGAAATTTTCTATATATTCTCTATGTGTCTTCAAAATTTGTTTTTTCTTATAGTTTACTGCTCTTGCAGTAGTAGTTATTCCAAAATTGGCCAGTGTATTCAGATCTTCATTGCTTGTACCTACAGAATCTAAATAATATGCTAAATCAAACTTGAAAGAATTAATTTTGGAATTATTTAATAACACAAGAAGATAATATAAAAACACTATTAATTTTTTTATATGCCCGATTGTTTTCTTACAACATTCAAATGGCCAAGCTAATAAATAAAGCTGATTAAAAAAATTTTTCAAAATTGGATCAGTTTGTGTTGATAATTCTCGCATTTTATCAAAAGAATATACAGTATAGGTTCTTTTTTTTGTATATATTCTCTTTTATAAAAGATTCTTGACATCACTCTGATAATACTAACAAGATTAATCATACTTATCTCCTCGTCTACAACCTCTATCTCCTCTCCTATTATAGTTTCTTTTCTATACCTTCTTTAATTTTAGTTTCTATTTCCTTTTTAATTATGTCTTCTAAATCAATTGCTTCTTCAACTATACTAGCTTCAACTACATCTTCTATAGCTTTAGCCATATTTATGCTCTCAGCTACATCTATATTAACTTCAACTATATCTTCACTGGCTTCGACTTTTTCAATCAAGACTTTTGCCTATTTGGCTTTTCTCAACTGATTCTTTACAAAATTTATATAACATATATAACATAATTTGTTACCTTTTACCCAGGTTGCCTTGATCAACCCATTAGCTTTGGCTTCTTCCCATTTATTTCCTGTTAATAAACAAAATTTAGAAGATTTAGTAGTTTCACATTGTATGCACTTCTTAACTTCAGATATTTTTTGCTAAGTAAATTGCAATATAAATATCAACTGAATCTGCTTGAATCCTCTGATTTTTTTAAAATATAGTAGAAAAGCTTCAAGTTTACTTAGTGCATTTAGTTACGTTTGATAGAAGAGATAGGTTACTCAAAGCCTCTAAAAAAGCAAAAAAACTTTGTAAAATATATAAAAAAATTTTTGATCTTTGTGTAACTATATTGGAATTTTTCCTAATTTGGGATAGTTTCACCTGAAAAATAAATGCCCATATAGCTAAAGTCTTAGAATCATTCCACAGCATTGCTAATCTCAATAGAGTGTTAGAGTAGGCGTGTTACAGAGATAGAGCCAGAGAGTTTAAATGGGTATCTCTCTAGTTGGAGTGCAGATACAGTAGCTAGTGTGAAACCTAGGGCAACCTACTTAAATAGATAATCAAAAGTTGCATGTATAGCTAGTCATAGGGGTTGAACCTAGATAGAAATTGTGATATATAATAATAATAATTATCTAGATAACCCGGATAATTTAATAATACCTGAGTAGGAATTTTTTCAATGAGTCCAACCTCTAGCTAGTTGTACTCTCATTAGTAATAATCAGAGAGCTTAAATAGATAATCTCCTAGTTAGATTGAATAGCTAAAGCCTGGTATGTTCATATGTTTTTGATTATTTAATTAAAATTAGGGTAAGAGTTAGTTAGAAGTTAGGGTTAGAGCAGTTCTTATAGGTAATATCATCTTCCCGACATTTTTTATTAATACTTCAAGACAGGTTTAGACACTCATTTCTTGTATTTTCGGTGTTTTTTACATTTTTTCTTTGTTTTTGTCTCACCGAACTGATCTGAGTTAATCAAAATTTATATTTTGATTGGCTGTTAGTCACGTGAATGCACCTGGCTTTAGACTGTCTCTAGGTATGGTAGCTAGTATAGAACCCAGGCAGACTACTTAAATTAGGTATCAAAAGTACACATGTGGCTAGTTGTATTCTCGTGAATTTGATGTAATATTGTAACTATCTAAATAAAGCTACCTGCTAGGAGCCTAAGTAGTTACCTTAATATTTAAAAAAATATATATATATAAATAAATATAAATAAATATAAGGACTTAATTAAGTATTGCTACTCTGTGATATACTTATACATCGCATTTTAATAATCAACCAATCAAATTTCAAAATTAAGTATCAAAACAATATTTATTTTAACAAAATTATTTATATTCAAAATTTTATATTTGAAACTATCCTTTGTATTCTAACAAAAAAAGTTTCTCATAAAATTTTACTATAAAGCTCCTCTAACCCTAACCCTAGCTCATTTAACTAAACAAAAATGTAATTTATTTTAGACAAATTATAATTTATATATATATATGATATATAAACACATCACTAATAGTGATATATAGATTTATTTTATATATAAATATAAAAATAAAATATAAATAAAATATAAATAAAATATAAATTATTGTTAATCAAAACAAAATAACAATAAGGGTGTAGTGACTTAGTGAAATGGCAGATCTAGAGTTTGAATCCCATAGACAAAGTTTTTGAAAAATAGCCTTGTGATATAGTTGATGGCTATTGTTGATTAGTTAGATCCTAATTTTAACCTTGGTTACACTATCTAGAATAAAAGCTCTGGTGTAATAAATCTAAAAAACTAGAATAACCAAAAATCTGTTTGGCAAGTTCTGAGTTAAGAGGTAGTAGTAATCTTTGACAATACTACAGAAAGACTAGAGTTAGAACTAGAAACCAAGATTGGAGAACTAAGCGACCAGGTCCTTAAATAGGGAACATACTAGCCGAACTGCTGGACCACCAACTAGAGAAAAAGAACATGTGCTTTAGAAGCATGTATTAAGAGAAGGATAACCATGAGGTACTTAAAGCCTAGATAAACCAACCCTTTCAAGTTGCTAGCTAGAAGTAAGAAAGAAACTAGTAAGAAATTCAGAAATAAAAAATAACTAGTAACTTAAGTAACTGTAGAATCGCAGCAACCCAAAAGATGGTATGAGATATACATATGGTATAGCAGTATAGCATGTACTAGTTAGAAAGAAGTTACCAAATATATAGGTAAAAACATATGTAGAACATAAACTACTCTGTTAGATTTACCTTAGTGGATTAGTAGTAGCAGAAATAATACGTTATCACATAACCAAAAATCATTTTTGATATAGTTTCCAACTAGAGAATTTACAGGACTAAGAAGAGAAAAATAAAAATTTTCAATATTTTAAATCAAAATATCTTAATAATCATCTAATCAGAATTGGTAATTTTTTTTTATTTGAATTTTATGAATTCATAAACTTAAAAGTAGAGTATAACTATTTTCAAATTCATATAAAATAGATTGTAGATTAATATTATGTAACCAATATCATATGGTATCATATGATTTACATGTAAACAACATATAATTTGACCAATTATAATTAGTAATCCTTTGTGTAACTAGAGAAAACATATAGCATCCAGAGAAATTTTTAGTTATATGTAAAGTTAATTTTTTTAAAACAATATATGGGGTTGAGTCAGTAGAAATCAAGCAAATTTTTTCTAAGTAAATTTTTTTAAAAGTTTGAATAACAATAACTTAACAACAACTTAATCAAATTTAATAAATTTTTTTTTAAATGAGTTCTACAAACTTATAGAATTTATTTAAAAAAAAAATTATTAAATTTGATCAAGTTTTTGTTAAGATATTAGCATTTAAAGTTGTTAAAAAAATTTAATAAAAACAATTTGCTTGATTTCTACTGACTCAACCCCATATATTGTACAACTTTATTATTATAAACAGACTATTTTAAACTACATGTATAAATTTGATACAAATTGGTTAAGATATTAAAAAGTTTTATTAGAAGCACTTTTTTGTTTATTATGTAAAAAGTCAATATATCACATAAATCATATAAAAATTGATCTACTTATACTCTACTCTTAAATAAAAAAATTTTTCAAATTTGTTTAAGTGGTTACAAAGATAGCTTTACTCAAAGTTAGAGAAAAATCAACCTGCCTATCAAAAATAGAAGCTATACCAAGTTATTTTAAATATTTGAGCAAAGATATTTCCATAATTACCTGGCCAAATTCTATAGAATTTTTTTTTTATTTGAATTCTATAATTCAAATAAAAAGGATTTCATCAAACTTGGTTAGGTGATTATAGAGATATCTTCACTTAAAGTTATAGAAAAATCAACTTGTTTATCAAAAATAAAAGTTGTACCAATCTTTTTAAAAGTTTGAGTGAAGATATCTCTACAACACTTGATCAAATCTGATAAAAATTTATTTATTTTTTTTTTAATGTTAAAGATAAGACCATGCTCTTATCTTTATTAAATTTAACAAAAACTTCTTATATGAACAAAAAGGTTTTATCTTTTAAATCTAAAACTAAAAAAAAGAATTTAGACATATATTTAAGTAAACCTAAATACTTATCTGCGGCCTAAATCTAAAATTCATTTATTTAAATTATATGAATCTTATAATTTCAAATAAAAAAAGGTTTATCAGGTTTGGTCAGATAGTTGTGGAGATATCTTTGCTCAAACTTTTAAAATAACTTGGTATAGCTTCTATATTTAATAGGTGGTTTGATTTTTCTCTAACTTTGAGTGAAGAAATCTTCACAACCACCAGGCCAAATTCAATGAAAATTTCTTTATTTGAATTCTATGAATCCATAAAATTCATGAAAAAGTTTTCATCGAACTTGGTTAGGTGGTTATGAAGATATCTTTACTCAAAGTTAGAGAAAAATCAACCTACTTATTAAAAATAAAAGCTGTGCTAATTTTTTTAAAAGTTTGTGTAAAGATATCTTCACAACTATCTGATCAAACCTGATAAACCTTTTTTTATTTGAAATTCTAAGATTTATAAAATTCAAATAAATAAATTTTCATTGGGATTGATCAGGTGGTTGTAAAGATATCTTCACTCAAACTTTTAAAAAAATTAGCACAGCTTCTATTTTTAATAGATAGGTTGATTTTTCTATAACTTTAAATGAAGATATCTCCATAACCACCTGACCAAGTTTGATGATATCTTTTTTATTTGAATTCTGTAGATATATAGAATTCAAATAAAAAAATTCTATAAAATTTGGCTAGGTAGTTGTAGAGATATTTTCATTCAAACATTTAAAATAACTTGGCGTAGCTTCTATATTTAATAGGCAGTTTGATTTTTCTCTAACTTTAAGTGAAGAAATCTCCACAACCACCTGGCCAATTTCAATGAAAATTTCTTTATTTGAATTCTATGAATTTACAAAATTCAAATGAAAAAGATTTCATCGAACTTGGTCAGGTAGTTGTGAAGATATCTTCACTTAAGCTTTTAAAAAAATTAGTATAGCTTTTGGTTTTCTCTAACTTTGAATTTCCATAATCATCTGATCAAGATCAGTGAGGTTATTTGTATAAAGTATAGAGCAGTGTAACATTGTTATAAAACAGATTGTAGTGTTCCAAATCGAAAATCGATTAATCGATTAGTTAATCAAGTCAACGATTAATCGATTGACTTTTACAAACATGCGATTAATCGATTAATCGATTAACTAACTAGTCGATTGGTCGATTAGTTGATTAATCAATTAGTTAGTCTTAATATATTTATTTTTGTAAAGCAACACAATTATCGGTAGTGAAAATTTAAAGAATTCGATTGTCACTTATATTGAGAGGATGATATCGAATTAAATACCTGATTGCTAATACATGATTAGTATTATTTTAGAACTTGTTAAATGTTTACTAGTTCGATTAGTCAATACAATCGATTAATCGATTAATCAATTTAATTGATTAGCCGATTAATCGATTAGTTGTATAATCGATTTTCAATCAATTGTTTAAAAAAAAATTATCTGATTAATCGATTGCATTTTTTGGCCCGATTTGGAACACTAACAGATTGGATACCTCTAAAAGACCCAAAAAATCTTCATGATTATAATGAGCTATAATACATAAAGAACGGACTAATAGTTGGTTAGATAATTAGAAATATACCTTTATACCTTTTATATCTTTTATACTTTTTATACCTTTTATATCTTTTATACCTTTTATACCTTTTATACCTTTTATATCTTTATATCTTTTATATCTTTTATACCTTTTATATCTTTTATACCTTTTATATCTTTTACATCTTTTATACCTTTTGTTTTTTTTTTTTTTTTTTTTTCGGTATTAAGGTGACCTCCTTGGCCTGGGGACTTTTTATTAGTAATTATTAGTTAT
>CAJVPU010000120.1:0-23455 GCA_910591775.1 Dentiscutata heterogama | reverse complement strand
TGTAAAAATATTTAAAAGTTCAGTTTACAAAGAGTTATTATGTTGCTAATCCAAACTTAATAATAAATTTTACAAATATTCTAAAGCTTTATATTCAGTTTTCACAGAGTTTATTAAGTGTTCAGTTTATCCAGGTTCAGTTTAAAGAGAGTTGACTGTATTACTTTAAGAAACTTTTTACAATTATGCACAGCAGTTACCCAGTAGTGATATTAAGAAACAAAAGATATTAAAGTTTTTAAGATCTTATTTATCTCCTCAATAATCACATCTAACTCTTGATACTGATTGTTAATACCAGACCTAGAAACAATACAATTTTTCTCTACAATATCATGTATTTCAGGACATAGCTACATTGATTAAATTTTATCAGCAACTTCTATAAACTGGTAAATTGGATGACATCTTGCAAACCAAATAGGTGAAAATGTTTGTCTAGCTGCTTTTTTTAATAAAGAATCATTAGTTCTAATAGCCTTTCTATAATTAATAATTGCTTAAAGATAAAGAATGTCTAAAAATAAAATTTAATATTAGTATTTTACAAAAAAAAAAATAATTAACAATAATGCAATAACTTGTTCAAATTTAAACTAATAAAATGAATCCTAATTTTCTTTAACCTATGCAAAAAATTCTTCAACTGATGCTTCAGAGCAATTTTTTACATATAAACATATTAGTTCTATAGAAATAGCTTGACAGTATATATTACAGATTGAATCCCAGAACTTATTGTAATCTGTACATTTTTTAAAATAAAAAAGCTAATTGTTCGTTCAATAGCCCTGAGACACTGCAAAACATTTGATATTGATTTTTTCTAATATAAAATTATATGGTTAGATCAATTTGTTAATATAAAATCATTCTATCTTATCACTAGGTAATAAAATAAATAATTGATTCATCACTGTATTTATAGTACATACAGTAGCCAACAAAAGTAATGCCTGATTTTTTATTCAAAAAGTAAATTCTTTATTAATAAAATTTTGACTACATATACATTAAGTTTTTTTTTTATTTTTTACTTAATACTTTGATGTATAACTATTTGCATTTGCAATAATCTCAGTTCTTCATGTTATTGAATTGGAAACTATATGAAGAATTGATGTATCCAAATTTGACTATGCTTCTGTTATGGCTGTCTTAAGTGCAGGTTTGTTACGGAAGAAGTCATTATAGTTCTAAATATTGTCCTTCACGATCCCCCAAATGTTTTCAACGGGTTTAAATTAGGTAATCATAAAGGCCAATTTATATAATCTATTTTTTTTTTGAATCTAACCAATCTGGCACCTTATGAACAAAGGTATTGTTATGCTGAAAAATTGAATAGAAGTTGAGTAATAAGCAAGCAACAGCTATAAACAGTACAAAGTGGTTGTTTAGAACCTTGGTATAAATTTTTTTATTAATTTTTTTCTTGGTACCTTTATAATCATCAAAAAAAAACTATAGGTCTTTTAATTGTATCTACATAGCATAACCAAACTATTACTAAGACCCTTCTACTCCTAAAATTTAGTTACAAACATTCATATTTGTACTTTTTATCTGCACAATGCTATACTTGAACTTGGCAGAATTGTTTACCTATTTTGACACTCATTTTATCAGAAAAAATAATACACATCTAATAATAAGCATCCTTATTTTTATATTGCTTACACCAATCTTTATGTCTGACTATATTGCTTGGTGACAAAAAAAGCTTTAAGGCAATAACATGAGAACAAAACCCAACACTATATAAGGTTCTAGCTATAGTTTGCACACTGCATTGAAGGTTTAAATTCTTTACAATTTTGAGTAGAGGCACATGTCTTTTCTTCAATACTTTTTTTACTATAGCAGTCTTTTCTTGCTTCTTTAGGATGGGGGAACATCCGGACAAAAGTAAATTTGCTATTTTTTTGGTTTTTTTATACTTTGCTAAGAACCTTTGAATTGTTGTTGAGACATGTTTTAGCTTTTTGACAACTTGTTCAGCACTCATAGTACTGATATAAGCAAGGATTATTCCTTTCTCTTATCATCCATTTGTTTGCATGACATTTTCATAAAAAAAATTTTATCTTTGTCTTTGAGCTTGTTGTTTTAATGTAGAAGAAGCAAAAAATAAAAAAATTGCCCCAAAATATATAAGTATGGGGTAAACACAGCCCACTTATTTGCTCACGTGAGATGATCTTCAAATCGGGCGTTACTTTTGTTGGCTACTGTACGTCCGTACCAAAACCCGTGCCAATTGAACCAGTAAAGTGTTACAAAGCCCGAGTCATTAACGGTCCAATTGGCACTGGCATACGGTTCAACATGAGCCAAAAATCCGTACCAATTCGAGCCTCTTATGTACAAGATCCGGGCTTGATCCGTGCCACCGAAACCCGTGCCAACCCGTACAACTACATTACATTTTTCTTATACTGTACAAGCGCAAAATAACGTGCAGGGGTTTAATTTCAAAATTTGGCCTAAATTAAGCTTAATTCGGGCCAAATTTCAAATTAACGCCCCTGCATGTTATTTCGCGCTTGTACGGTAGGGTTTATTTTTTTAATTCTTTTTAATGTAAAAATTTAGATTTGCAAGAACACCACACTGACTTCTTTGAACTACTCAGTAATTCCTTGGATCAGAAAGAGAAAAATAATTAACAGATGCACTTGTCAAGAATGCATTCTAAATTTTTTCGGTAGTAACTTGAATCGGAAAGAGAAAAAACGTTTGCAGATTTACTTTACAAGAACACCCATTAACTTCCCAGTAAAAACTTTAAGCAGATGTGACTTGCAAGAACAAGACGTTAATTTATTATCAAAATCAGTAGAGACGGGAAATATATATAGAACATAAGGCCACTCCAAGTTAATTCTATGTTTAACATAACCTATTTTTTAAAATTTTACATAAAAAATCAACACCAGATTAACCAATCAAATTACAGTATTAGCTTTTTAAACTTTTATATTTTTTACAGCAATTTTTATATATTTTATAACCAATAGAATTACCGTGTTTTTGTATTTTGGTGTTGTTTAATGCCTCTTTTACGAAATACTTTCTTTATGTTAAACAAAGAGTGGCCTAATGTTGGACAATGCTTTGCAATGGAGCCGAGAAGAATGAACTTAAGGCATTAATTAGTTTATTATCAAAAATTTACAAAGATGGGAATGCCTGTGGAATATATAATGTTGGACAAAGTACTTACAATGGAGTTGAAGGAGATAAACATAAGACATTAGTTTGTAGTCAGCAATCAACAGAGATGGGGCACGCTAGTAAAACACTTCTGGTTGGATGCCATTATCGAATTGAAATTGGAGTTGAAAAGGATGAAAAGGAATGCATTCATTTGTCATCAAAAATTAGCAAGCATAGACACACTTTATGGTCACCGTAACAGATTTTTTTATAGTAACTCGCAATGGAAATATAATTATTCCAATGCAAACTACCTCATTTTAACCACATATTAGAATAATGAGTAAATACTGTAATGCAATTTTAAGTAGCTCATGATAGAAATTATGGCAATTCTAATGCAAATTAATTTATCTCAACCAAATATCATAGTTACCGGAATAGTGAGTGAGTTTTAAAACAATTATTTACAGTAACTCAATTTATCTTAACCACATATTGCAGTTATCGGAATAGCGAGCAAGTTCTATAATAGAATTATTTGCAGTAATTCACGATAGGAGTCATGGCAATTTTAATGGAAACTAACTCAAACTTAACTGTATATTGTGGTCATTAGAATAGAGTAAGTTCTGTAACAGGATCTTGTTTACATCAACTTACACAGGTTGGATCAATGGATATCAGGTGCATACCAGGAGACAAATTTCCCAATATGTACTTGTTAGTCTTCCATAGATCCGCCAACTACCTGCTGAATATCAGCAGCATATTGGCAGCACATTGGTAAGATATCGGGATGTAGATCAATATCGGTAATATAACAGTACAATATTGGGGTATCCCGATATCTTATTCTTAGCACTCTGGGCCTATTATGTTATCGATATTCATCTACATCCCGATATCTTACCAATGTGCTGCCAATATGCTGCTGATATTCAGCAGGTTTTTGGCGGATCTATGGCAGACTAATGGATACATATCGGGAAACTTATCTCCTGGTATGCACCCTATATTCATTGATCCAACCCGTGTCACGGTAGGAATCATGATAATCCTAATGTAGACTCGTCTTAATCAGAATAGCGAGTAAATCCTGTAACAGAATTCTTTCAGTAACTCATGAATAAATCATGTTAATTCTAATGCAAACAAACTCATCTTAACCATTATTGTAGTCAAGCAACTGAAATAGCAAGTAACTTCTATAATGAAATTATTTAAAGTAACTCACGATAGAATTCACGGCAGTTCTATTGCAAACTAACCACATATTGCGGCCACTGGAATAACGAGCAAGTTCTGTCTCACCATAGAAATTATGACAAACTAACCCAACTTAACTGTGTATTATGATTAATGAAACAGCAAGTAAATTCTGTAACAGACTTATAACACGATAAAAATTATAATAACTCTAATATAAATCATTTAACCAGAATAGTTAGTCCTGTAACAGAATATTTTTTTCAGTAACTCACGAATATATTATGTTAATTCCAATGCAAGCTAGCATGTGCATTATTTAGAAGATTTTCTAAATCCAATACAGTTATAAATGCACGTTGTTGAGTAAAAACGCATTTATAGTATATCCATTTATGGAGCATAATTTATATATAACGACAATACGTATTAAATGACCGATCAAATTATGTGCACTTATCATTATAGGGAAGCGCATGTGTCTCATTTATCGCAACAATAAATTATGTGCTACATTAAGATGCGCGTTAATTCAGGGCGTTATTTCGCGTTTATACGGTATAGATTATAATATCTGATATGAAGTCGATAAAATTTTAAGAATTAACTATAATTAATGTTAGTATATAGTAATACAATATGATATAACATACTCTATTATAACATCCTTTAAACACCTAATCATGTCATCAAGAATTGAGGCACTCTAGTAGCACTTTCGGGCAATTTTTGCTATAGCTAATCAAACGAATTTTTATGACATATGTAATATCCCGAACCCGAAATGTTCGTGAACTTCTAACCGAACTCGAATCAAACTCAAAGATCATGATCGAGTCTGGTTCGGGATCAGTAAATTGGGGTTCGAGTTCGGGTCCGAAATTTTTGACAATCTATAGTTCGAATTCAGGTTCGGTTCGGACTCTGATTCGGCCCGAACCTCGGAGCCCTACTTTTTTATTAGAATTAATCTTTAATTTTATTATTAGTTTTTTTTTATTATTATAAATTTAGCCTATGTATTCTTAGAATTAAGTTAATTTGATCTTTATTAAATATACCGTATTTGCGCGTAACAACGCCCATACTTTATTTTAGTTATTTTGAAGTGCGCTTATTTTTAGCAAGAATACGATCTTTTTTTCAAAATCTCGTAACGCATGGGTGCTATATTAATAATAACTAATTAGCAACAGAGTTTCAACTCAAACTATTAACAAAATCATATTTGAGACAAAATTCTGCTCAGGCACTTTTGTATTGAGCAGAGCAGCTATATAATTAAGTTACATTGAAATAGTGCGCGTTATTTCGGAACGTGCATTGGCGATATTTTGAGTAATTTAACTACTTTTTTTATTTAAATATAAGTTACCTAATCTAATGCATTAAATTCTGATATAAATATTTGTGTTTATTAACCAAAACATTAGAATTTAAAAAAAATTCCCGCAAAAATTTAAATTATCCAACCAATATTTAAACTTTTAAAAATTCTGGTTAAAATTTATATTTCCTAATTCACGATGTGGAGTTTAAAGTTTATAAGCCCAATATTTGGATTCTGAACCGAATATAAGTTTTCTAGCTAGATATTTGAAAATTTAAAGAAATTCTAACCCGAATATACTATAAGTGTCATTATGTTATACGTACGTAATATGCAAAAAAAAAAAAAATCAACAATGCAAAAAAAAAAAAAAAAAAGCCATGATCATAAATATTTGCACGATAACAAGTATTTGTTTTAAACTTTAAATAACGCAATTCTGCAATATTGCTTTGATTTTGTTATTCTTATTCTTTTTGAAGTAACTCATGATTTGATTGGCTAATTATCACGTGAAAATACATAAGCTTTGTGTAATATTGTGCAAAGAATTGCTTTAGATATCCTAAATTTGGCAAACAGTAAAATGGATTAAAATAGTTAATGTTAGACTAAAATGTATAATTTCACTAATTATAATTAAAATCCGAATTTTTTTTACAATCGAAATTTCGAGCAGAAAAAAAGTAACGGACGAATAAAGAAGTTTACATCAAAAGGCTTTATTTCCAAATATAGATAAAAAGGTATTCGTATAATCCGAACTATTATTTTAAAAATGTACAAAAGACAATAAATAATCATCATGACTTGTTATCTTTACAAATTTAGATAACAATTATACTTAACAATGGCTAGTAAGTCAACTTTATTTTACAAGCTTGTTTTCCATTTATAATCAATTCTAATTACTATATTAAGACAAAATAATAAACACACATATAAGAGTTTTGCACGTGTTCATACACCTATACCAATTTTGAACGAACAAGGACAAAAAATTATTATAGAAGAAAGTAAGAATTATAAGTACTTTAAACATGCACAAATCATAAAACCTTAAAAGATCACACGCATCATGCCGAGTAGCAAACCAAATTTATTTAGAATGAATACTATATGAGGAATTTGGAATATTAACCTTTCCGAATAATAAACATAAAGGCTTTCAATCTTGGGTTCCTAATTACACTAATTAACGCCTAAAGAACAATAATAGCATATGTATCGCAAAAAAAAATTCAATAAACTATTTTCAATAAGCCTTAACATGGACTTATGGGATACTTAATTGTTTGATCTCATCGTGCATTGTTCCTTTACAAAAAAAAAAAAAAAAGACTTTTTGTTACACACGTTTTAGAAAACATTACATAATAGACGCCTTTTCTTTAAAATATTTTCTTTATCGATCTTTATAACTTTCTATCCAGTTTATTTATTCTATTTCAATTCTCTTTCATTTCATTTTTTTCAGTTTTTTTTTTTTTTTTTTTTTAACGAATTTAAATAAATAACATCCTTGTTACATAAGTCATACATCATTCATTCAATTATCAATTTTTTTTTTCATTAGAAACATTAATGGGTAACTGGCAAAGTACAAAGAGATCATGGATCAGATTTAAAAGAAAATCATCTAAACCTTCTGATGAAAAATATAATAATTCATCAATACCAGAAATGACAACATCTTCAACGATAGAACATTCATATCGTCATAATAACGCAACATATTATTATATAGATGGAAGAAGATATTTAGATAATTCATCATATTCATTACCTAACGATGATGAAGAAATTGATAGATTACAAATGCAGCATTATTTAGCAAGATATGTTTTACAAGCTAATTATTGCGCACCTGTTAATAATAAATTAAAGAGTGGAGCAAAGGTTTTAGATGTTGGGTAATTAAGAAATTTAAAATTTAAAAATTTATCGTTAATGTCATGTTTGAGTTTAAAAATAAAAAAAAAATTTTTATTATCAAATTTTTAATAGATGTGGACCAGGAACATTTACCTTAGAAATGGCATATGATTATCCAAATTCACATTTTATAGGAATTGATATAAATCCAATGTTTCCAAAAGAAATTAAACCAAGAAATGTTGACTTTGAAGAAGCGGATGTTTTAGAAGATTTACCTTTTGCTGATGAATCATTTGATTTTATAGTAATAAGAAATATGGTAACTTCGCTCACATTACATGATTGGGAACATAGAATATGGAAAGAATTGATTAGAGTACTTAAACCTGGTGGTTATATTGAGGTTTGTTGAAATCCTTATCACTTTAATACAGATATATATTATACGTCATAAGTGCGAACGGAATTTAGATGGATTCTTAGTTAAATTATACCCTGATCACTATGTCAAGATCGCAGGGTATAAATCAGTTATAAACAGGGTTCTATATGTTTTTTAACGTTAACGTTAACGTTAAAACGTAACGTTTTAACATTAAGCGGAAATTTCATTTCCATGATACCCAGTATTTATAACTATAACATATTTCAGGGTCATATATAAATCTATACCCTAACTATACCTAGTTTAATCAGAAAATATAAATTCCACTCTAACTATACCTAGTTTAATTAGAAAATATAAATTCCACTTAAACTGTAAATTCCGTTTCCACTTACAACATTTATTTTTAGTGCTTTAATAACCGAGGTTTATTTATATATTTATGGATATAGAGTACGGAATTTGAAATTCCGGCACTAAATAGAGGTCCAGTAACATATAGAATGAGTGAAGCATGTAAGTTTTATTATTTGGTTTAAATTTTTCGAGATATTTAATTACCAGCAAATTTAATTTAATTGCTAAGACGTTTTTTGACAACCAGGGATCACAGTAATGAAAACGAAAAGTATTGATTTAACAATAGCAACACAATTAGAAGAAATATATAAATCCACTATACTGAAAAAAATTGAACATAAATCAAAAATGGTTCCAGTTGGTTCTTGGGGAGATCGTATTGGTAAAATTATGGCTGACGATTTTGTAATGTTAGCGAAAGCGATGTGCCCAGTTGTAAGACCTGCTTGGGGTTTAACTCATGAACAATATAATGAATGTGTTGAAAGATTTGTAGAAGAATTTAATATATACAAAACTTACTGTAATATTCATGTAGTATTTGGACAGAAATAGGTAACTTTTCTTAAGTTAATGTATATGGCCAATGAGCAATTCCTTATGAGACATGTATTTTTAAAACTTGAATATCAGAAATACAGTACCATGTATTTATTATAATATAGAACATCAATTTTTACATCAAGTTTAAAAAATTATTATATTCTTAAATTGATTGAGAATAGCATGCTTGATAATAAATAAATTGTATAAAAACTATTGATCGATCGATCGATCGATCAGATCTTAAACTACCATAAACTTTATAAAGTCCCACAAGATTTTATCTATTTCTCTGAAGCATCAAATAAATTGAGTAAAATGAGTATTTAAAAAAAACTTCAGCTACTTCATTCATTCATTCATTTACAAATCACCCTTGGACAACCATCTATTAAAGAAATCTAAACTTGCACGTGGCTGATCATAAGGTACCATATGGCCAGCTTCATAAACTCTCAAGAATGTAAATTTTCCAAAGGTTCTAACTTCACCAGCTTGCTCACCATCTGATGTTTTCCAACTAGTAACTTTGGCATCGTTAAAATCTTTCTTACCACTCCATTCGAGTTCTTTTACCCATGCGTCGTTACCTGATTGTAATGATCGGTTAAAGATATATACAATTGTTTTTATTAGAAAATTTGTAATATAAAATTATATAAGATAAATTTAATAATAAATTCTTACCAAACCAATTGCAAATAAAATCAGCGTCACCTTTAAAAATAATAATAATAATAATAATAATAATAATAATAATAATAATTTTAATTATGATAGGATAAATTAAACAAAAAATTTATTCAAAAATTTTGTTAGGTCATTTATAAAATTACCTGCATATACCAACACTCGGATATTGCTATCCAAGAGCGGTGGGATCAGTAAGTGGTAGGGACGCATCCTAGATTATTATAAAATATATTATAAAATATATATTATTATAAAATATATTATAAAATATATATTATTATAAAATATATTATAAAATATATATTATTATAAAACATATTTTAAGTATATACAGTATAAGATATTTTTAAATATATTTAAGACATCTTTAAATATATTCAAGACATCTTTAAATATATTCAAGACATCTTTAAATCATAAAATTTAATTTAAAGAATTACTTACCAATCACCAGCGAGTTGGAATTTGAAATTAATTTCCATGTTACAACTTTTATATTCAACCGAAGGATCAACACCCAATTCAGTCTTAATATCATTACGATTAGAAAATTTCTCAATAGCTTTTAAAATTGGATAGCATAAACCACCACCTTCACATGGTTTTCTTATATCATAAACATTTAAACCAGTTTGTTGATAAGGTTGAATCATTTCTCTATTACAATACATGGAAGCAGGTAGGCAAGCGAAAGCATTTGATGAATCATAACATCGTTGAATCATTGAAGCACATTGGGGATAAGCATCTCTCATTTGTTGACATGTGGATTCCTGTAATACAGGACCGTAAGAAGAGTTACAGGCCATGTCAGCATAATATTTGTATTGGACTAAAGGATCTACTAGACCATTTCCAATTAAGACGGAGTCAAGATTGATATGTTTAAGATTCTTTGGTTGATTAGCGAGAATCCAAGATGAAGTTCCTTTGTTATTATTATTGATTTCTGCTGCTATGGCGGGTATGTAATGTCCGGCATACCTATTTATAATATTAGCAAAGATTAACAAAAATTAACAAAAATTAACAAAAATTAACAAAGATTAACAATAATATTAATATTATTATTATTAATAAAATATTAACAATACGTACGATTCACCGGCAATATGGAAATCCAAATTGGCATATTGAGGGAATTCTTTGAAAAAGATTTGTAAAAACGCGTATACATCAGTAGCAGCAGCCAAAGAATTAGATACACCATTTCCATAAGAATATCCGACATTAATTGGCTACAAAGAAATAGTTATTAGAGATATTAGTATATACAAGATATAAAATGCGTAATATTAAAAATTTTTTTTTACATACTTGATCCAAGAAAATAACACTAGCATTGTTATTCCATGAATGAGGATTAAAAATAGTATCAGTTCCTTCTTCGTTAACAGCGCAAGGACCAAGTTCAAAGTATAAACCAGTTAAAGAAGAACATCTAAATATATTATTATTAACGTTAACGTCATGATATAGATCGAGCTACCGTACCATGAAGACTAAAATATCCAGTGTGACAAATAGCATAGATCATATATGCATGTGATATGCAATTTACATAATGTACATTTTTTTTTTTATTATACTTTAGTCTGCGCAGTACGGTAATATCTTTAATAAATCCTTAAAAATTATCATACCCTGGGCCACCGTTAAGCTATTATTAAACCAAGAAATATGAAATATTAAATAAGTTTAAAGATTTAATAATGATGTATTATAAGTTATTATATCTATTTACATACCCAAAGAACAATCGGATCGTTCAAAGGATTGCCTCTTGATTCAAAGAACCAAAAGAAGAAGTGCTTCTTGTTACCAGCATCAAGATATCCAGAATACTAGCGTTCAAATATTTTATTGAGTTTTTTTTTTTTCATCAAGTTTAAAAAAAAAATAAAAAATCATTTATAGTAAAATCATCAAACCTGTTGAACGGTGGGATCACACATTTGAGGTTCTTTCAATTTAATTTTATAATCAGGAAAAGCATTATGAGTTAAAACTTTTGCCCATTTATTATCATATTTAGTTTTAACTTGATCCAAGTTATCGAAAATATGTTCAGTTATTTCAGAAAAATCATCGTTTGACCATTTAAAATTATCAATAAAGATTTCTGGTTGATCAAATAGCCGAGCTGTAACCAAATGACATAATGCTAATATTCCAATAATAAGGAATATAGCTCCTCCAAGTTTGGAGCGCGTTAAAGAAATCATGTTTTTAATCGTTTACAAACTTTTTCGATTTATTAAGAAGGAACAGATGATATATGATTTCTTCTTTTTTTTTTTTTATTAGAAAAAAAAAAGAAGAGAGTATTTATCGTATTCGCGCGAATTACCGATGCTTATTTATATGATAATTTAATCATTTTAACTTTGTAAGTATCACGGCGTATTGAAATTGGAAAAGGGCGTAATGGTACTACAATATTATTTCGGAGATACTAATATGAATATTGATAGTGTAACAATAAGTTTCATGCACAAAAAGTTTAAAGTTTAACAAATTTGATCATAAGGCAGAAGTCCAATAATACTTACACGATCGTTTTTGATAAAATACTGTAATTGAAATTGATCCAGCACCGGGAAAACATAAAAATTATCCATATTGCTGTATTGGGAATTATTAAAGAAAAAAAAACATCCTTAATGTCATCCAATATTGATAATGCTATTATCAATTATTATGTAGCAGTTAGAATTTTTCAATGCTACGTACGTACTCACGTACGGTACATATTAAGTATTTAGTATCGAGTATCTGGTATGTATGTACATACGTACGTACGTACATAATACTTGATATCTGATATCAGATATGTACATATAAGATATACGTACGTAAGTAGATACTGTGCAGTATCAGTGGTTAAAAAGAATTAAATAGGAACAAGCTAAATAGTTGCATGTATTTTTACACATATACAAAACATATCTGATATCGGTATTTTTTTATATTAAAATATTATCCGATATTATAACTTTACATAATTTCCTGACATAATCTGAGATTAAACGTCAGAATCAACATAACAAACAATCAAAAATTATTTATTTACACTATACAGCTATATATGATTTGTTAAAAATTTTCTCGATTTTTTTTTTCTCGCATGATAAACAGATAATGATAGATCATTTGTTATATCTCATTATGACGCGTATCATCAGTAATAAATATAATATGTTTAGGTTAGTTAACGCATTTATAAATATAGATGTACGTAATAATTTCAATTTAATTGGAAAAACTTGAGGAAAAAAAAACTTTGTTCAAAAACAAAAAACTTTGAGAAAAACAAAAACTGAGAAAATGTTAAAGATATTCACCAAGAACTTTATTTTACTTGTTAATAGTGTATTATCAATGCTTGTAGTATGGATTTCAAACTTTGTTGTTAAAGCTTATATCGCTTCTGATAGTAACACACAATTATTAGTCATAAATTTCATACTTGGAATTTTATTTCTTTTAACTTTTATTATTTCCGGTTTCGATGAAAATTATATTTTCGATCGACACTTGATAATAAAATTGATTTCTTGTTTATTTTTTTATACTGGAGGTTACATTTCTGTAGTTATAACGCGATATAGTGGTTTTCATTTTCAAACAACATTCAACCTGACCATTTCGAAAATTGGATGGTACGAGATTATCATCATTCTAATATTTATGGTTTGGATCTTAATTGACGTATCTTTTGAATATGAAGAGAAATTCGACATGTACGTATTTCATTTTATTCTGAAAATTAAAGACTTTATATTGAAGATTTTATGCTGAAATGCTTATTCTAAAGATTCATTTTTTATAACGATAGTGATCAAGAAAGATTTCAAAATTTTTCAGAATCAATTAGTTTCAATCATTATTCACCATCTCAATCCTTTGACACTCATTCCTCTGATGAATATTTCTCTGATTCTCAGTCCTCTGATGCTCACGATGCATCGAGAGTTCCCGAAAATTTTTTTGTTAAGCGTAAAATTGTTCGAATACGTGTTGAATCTCGAGCAAAGTTTCTTGGTCGTAAAATAGGTAACCATTTTTAAAACATATATATTTAAAAAATATATATATTTAAAAAAATATATATATTTAAAAACTATATTTTAGTATTATACATGTAGTAATTAACTAGTTGTATAACTTTTTTTTTCAAGAATTCTCAAATTTCGAATTGAGTCAGCCTAGTTTTAGTTCAAGATATAATCAAGATAGACAGATAATGCAAATTAAAGCATCATCAGATAACATGGATGTAGACTCCAAAGAGTTTATTGACGTAGTCAATACGACAAACAGTCAAGAAACTGTGATTATTCCATCGGTAAGTGTTTCATTTAACTATATTTAAACAATTAATTTAAATATAAAAACTAAATATTTCCTTGAATATTATTAGGCTGAACTCGTTCATGACGTACCTTTAGATCAATGTCAATTTAATTTATTCAGATTTCGACACAGAAAGATTCGAAAAGACAGCATCATTGGTGTGGATTAAATCATTATTTTATGTTAATGATAAAGAGATTGTATATAAATGGATTAAAAATTGCTATGATAAAAAACTTCATATTGTAGATAATTCTTTTCGTGATTACGAAATCTAGAGTGTATCTGTGGGTATACATCTGTATACTGATATTGTAACAAAAGAAATCATATTACATGATCATTTCACAAATTACCAATTACTTTATTAATATTTACGTGTGTTATCAAAGGACGTTAGATGTTATGTTTAAAATACGCCATTTAGTTGTTGCAAATTGTTTCTTTATTTACAAAAGTGGTATAGTACGTATACGTAAGAATTTTCATTTGCACACATAAATATAAATTTATATAAAGTTACACGATAAATCGTAATTTGATAAGATTTTTAAGTAGATTATCTTTAAAGAGAAAAGGAATATATATGTTGTGATTCAAAAGGTAAGTCTGTTAATTTGATATACGTATCAAAAAAAGAAGAGAAAGAGTTAACATAATATGAAAAAAAAAAAAAAAGTTTCATATTGTATATATATCGATAATATATTATTGTCAATTAAATTCTCGGGGTGCACTTCTTATTTTGTCAAATAAATCTTTAAATTTATTCCTTAAAAAAGCTTAGCATTCCCGAAACCGTACGTACGTATGTACGTACAGAGTTTCTGGACATTCCTATACGCTGCATTATGAAAGAGTCAATACCGATACCAATATGTTCTTAATGTAAATATTTGGGTTATGATTTCTGTAGGTACCGAAGTTTTATACGTTTTCAAAAATGTGTGTACGGTATAGTTGTTAGACGAAACCATGTGATGCTAAATGTCACATATCAATATTTATTAATAAAAACTAGATTAAATTTTTAGGTCTTGGTAGTTTATGACAGGTGATGATTATCATCACATGGTTTCGTCTAACAACTATACTGTGTACGTATGTGGGAATCGAAGAATTTGGAAATTTAGATTAGCCGATTAGAGCGGGTCTTAAAACTCCGGAAATCTAAATCTGGAAAATATCATGAATTCCTCAATGACACCTTTTTTGAAAAGAGCTGTACTTTTTTTAGTAATTCTCAAATGACTACGTATCCATTATCCAGTTTTTGCAAATTTTTACTTTAAAATTTTTGGTTCCCTAGAAAATCAACGAGTAGAGTTCCGTTTAGATATCCGTTTACTATTGATATCGGATAATCTGACAGATATTCAGATAATTATCCGGATATCGAATATTCGAATAAATTCAGATCCGGATATCCAGATAAACGCTAACCGGGATTGGAACTCTATCAACGAGCTAGTGTTCATTAGTATTCTATTATAAAGAATTATAAAGAATTATAAAGAATTATAAAGAATTGCAGTATGAAAATAACGTTCTGAAATAAAGAGTTGATTATAACAATCAAAATAGCGCTCGTATAGTAATTGTGCAATATGGCTTTTTTATGAATCATGTATCTGCTGTCTTTGTGATCAAAACGTCAGTGTTTGAAGTTAATTACCATAAACTTTTATTAATTGACGTTATAAGTATGACATGAGATATCGTAATATGACATGAGCCTAAATCAATGAAAGTCCAGCTACCTATGACGTACAAACTATTGTAGCCGAAAGTATTTCGGTATTATTGAATTGTCAAAATATTTTCGGCAAATATATATGCCTAAAACAATCATTATTAATTTTTAAACAAAAACTTTTATAGTAATATAACTAAAAAATTAATTATAATCACTTACGAAATTATCGACGAAATTATCAAAATTTATCGACAAAATTTATCGACAAATTTGATCGGGATTTTGAATTCAAACGACTAACGTGTAAATCAAGTTAAATTAATTAAACCCTAGTTGCTTTGCTTGTGCATTAAATGCTTATCTTTTGAAGAATACGTATAACTATATAACCAAGTATAGATGGTATATTATTTTTATCACATGTTATTGACGATAATCAAATGAATAAATATTTGAACAATTGATAATCAAGAGCTATTCATTTAATTAACAATTATTTCTATTATGACAGTATGATAAAGACCAATCTAAGACCATCTCTAACCGATTATTAACATCAGCGTTTAAACTCTTTTTTTTTTAAAAAAAAAAATAAAGAGTAAATTATTCGGATCTAGAAAACTCCGTCTTTTGCTTGAATTTTCTTGAATTTGCTTGGACAGGTCTGGACAGGAAATAATCTAATGCATTAACTTTTTTTTTAACCATACAAGATCTGTACAAGGTTAAAAATCCTTATTTTTGATGAATACGAATCACAGCATGTTTTATTTATGGATAAGGGATTTTCATCTGAGTACAGTATATCAAAAAAGATATTTTTAAAATTAACCAAACATTTTGTGGTTTGATAAAAATAATATCGTTATCTATCTTAATAAATATTTAATAATACGTATACGTCACACTAATAAATATTATTAATGTTAATCTTTTTCTATTTTTAGCAATAAGTATCGTTTTTATAAATTTTTTAAATTTTTTTTAAACTTTTTTAAATTTTTTTGAAAGTTTAGGATACATCCTTAATATAAGATGTAACTTTGAGAATTAACCTTAAAGGTACTCACCTTTTAAGACGTAACTTTAAGATGTAAACTTTTAAGATGTAAAAAATTCAAGATTCAATTCAAAGATGTAAATTTCAAGATGTTGATTCAAAAAGATGCCAATTTTATTTCACTTTATTTACAATGAAGAAGGAATCCAATTGGAGGATTTTTAGACAGATTTTATAGAGTACGTACGTACGTAAATGTAGAAAATATTTACTATATACATACTACAAGTAAGATTATTTGTAGAAGACATATGCATAAATTAAATGCTACAAAAATTTTGTCATTGTTTTTACAAGATTTCACAGGCTCGTTATAATGTTGTGCAAGAATTACCACATGGTGCCCGCCTTTCTGAATTTCTTATGCAAAGTAATGATCTACCATAAACATTTATGCATTGGCTTCGCGAGCATTGCCATTCTACAGTATATACGTACGTATGTACGTATATACTTTACTGTACAAAGTCAGCATATATCTTGAGTGTTAACTATATTTATGGTGCAGAAGGCCACACAATAAAACATGTGCTTATTTACTTTGTTATTGAAATTTTTCAGTTATCGACTTATGAAAAAATGTCATTGGTGTCCGAAAAATTCTTCCCTTTAATACTGTAATATATTACAATTTCTACAAGAATTACAAGAACTGGTTCAATTTTTTAAACATAATTATTGGGTAAGAAATTTTTTATTAATATTGGATGATCTGTTTTTTAAGTCTTTGTACATAAACCTAAGTGCATAGGTACTGTACATGCGTATGATTAACTTAGTCTTTGTATTCCCGGGCAATTTTTTTTTAGTCATATGATATTATATATATGATATTAAACTCGATGCAAATCATGAGGTCTGTGTAATTGTTTCTTATCAAGGTTCGTGTAAACGTAAAATTATAAATCCATTTGATTTTACCATTTTAACGAATATAATATTTATTATCATAATTCCCCTTTTTGAATTTTTTTTATTTTCAATTTCTATAGAACTTTAAAAAAAAAAAAAAAAAAATTCATATAAATAATTTTTCTAAAGTGGCAGAATTATTTTCAAAAAAAAAATTAGAATTATTTAATTAATATTTAACGTTAAAAAAAAAAAAAAATGATGATTTCAAATTTACCAAACGAATTATTATTAAAAGTATTTAAGAGTATACGCAATCAAAATAAGTAAATAATAATTTATATTTTTATATAAATAATGTACTCAATGAATTCATTTCTGGTACTTTCAACATATTAATGCTAACGCTAATGTCATCTTTTTTAATAGTTATAAATATTTATGGAAAATTAGAAGAACTTGTAAACGATGGCTTGAACTCATCCCTGTGGCAATAAATGATGATCTTTCACATCGATTTAATTCTGATATAAAGCTGGAGGTGAGAAAAAAAAATAATTTGCATGTGACTGATACGTCTATACATACGTATAATATATATAATATGTAATAGATATTATACATATATATATTTATATACAGTATATATATAGTTATTTAATTTATTTATCGTTATTTATTTTTTAAAATACTCGTCAACGTCAAACAATTAGATTCGAATGGAATTCTCTCAAAAATCACTTTACTTTACGTTAAAATTAGAATCATTTTCAAATATTAGTACATTTACATTTCATCAAATAATCGATATTCCAACACCACCAGCTTCCGAACAAGATTTACCCGATGATTCATTATTTTTTTCAAATTCTAATTTAACTACTACTACTACTACTACTACTACTACTACTTCTACTACTATAACTACTACTACTATTACATCAGATACAACAATTAATTTATCTTCATTAACAAATACGGGAGAAACTAATTGTACAATTCATATAGATTTTTTAATGAAAAAAGATTTAAAATCTCCTTCAGGATGGAAAACAAAAGGTTATATTCCTATAATTTTAAAACCTCAAGAAGATTATAAAATTATTAAAGAAGCAAAGTTTGATAAAGGAATGATGTTAGGTTACAGATTATTTCCTCCGTATATTGATAAATCAACTGAAGATATTTATCAATTACCAAATATTCATACTCATTCTTGTGGTGAATTAACTTATGATTCTGAAAATTCTGGTATTAATGAAAAAGAATTAGATGAAAATGTTTCGAAAAATTTAAAATTTATAAATGGTATAAATGATAATATAGATGATGAAAATATAGATAGAAATATAGAAGCGAATAGAAATGATGATATTTATTTGGATTTTAATGGGAATAGAAATGATGATATTTATTTGGAGTATAATGATTACATTGGTAATAGACAAGATTATAATGATGATAATATATCTCATTATTCTTTATCTGATCAGGAAGATATGCCACAAACTCCAGGAAGCGTATCTTATCCAATCAATATAATAAATAGTAATAGAAATAATGACGAAACTTTGGATTCTCCTAATTCAAATTCAAAGGTTTTAATTTGTAATGAAATCGAATTTATTTATTTAACTATTCCAAAAGAATCTTTATTAGAATTAATGGATTCTTTGGATCGTCTTTCTGGTTAGTGTTTTTTTTTTCGTTAATGAACATGAATTGAGTTTATATAAAATTAGATCGTAATATAACTCAAGTTAACTCAAGTTAAGTTAACTCAAGTTAACTCAAGGTATCTCTAGTTAACTCAAGTTTTTTTTTTTTTTATTATATAGACGATGATATCCGAAGTGGTTCATCACCTGGATTTGGTTTTGGAGTTGAGGGTACTTTAAAAGGGATATTTTATAAAATCATAAAAGTAGAAGATAAAGTTGGATTTGCGTACCAACGTCGATTGTCGGGTGAATTTAATTAACTGTTAAGATATTTGAGACGTAATTAAGAATTAGCGATTTTGAAGATTCATATGAAAAATATTTGATATAAATATTCGTTATAAATTTATTAATAGTCAATATATATTTATTGTAGAAACATAATTTAAATGTTATTTAAATAAATTAGACAAAAATTCTTATATTTAAAACCATTTAAACCATTTTGATTTTATTAGTACAAAAAAAAAAAATTTTTTTCCTTTACCTATTACAGGTGACCCCCGATAATATCAACCTACGTTAATATCAACCTAAGCCACAAATCAAGTTTTTACAAATTTTTATATATCAAAATTCCCTCGTATATATCAACTTTAATATGAATTTTCGTTAATATCACTATCAACATAATTTTGAACAGGTTCAAATGGGTTGATATTAACGAGGGTCACCTGTACTAATAAAAATTTCCAATTAAATTTTACGTATATTGTAATGACTATTAACCAATAATTATCAATAATTTTTTGAAATATTGGAATATTAGACAATATTATGCAAAAGTTCTAAATTTTTAATACTGATAGTATTTCCATTTAATAACCAAATTAAACTATTATAGCAAAAATCAAGCTTACATTAACTGACCGTTATATTGAATGTAAGTAAATAATACTGTTAAAAATGAAATTCCAGATGTTATTAAAGTTGGAATATTTATCGAGGATCCTAATGAAGGTCCTAGATAAGGTGGCGCTAGAAAAAATAAAATAAAATAAATTGATTATTATTATTATTTCATTAATAAATTTCGAACGTGAACACGAACACGAAAATGAACGTGGACGTGAACATGAACACGAACGTGAACACGACAAAAAAATAAATAAACAAAATTATAATATAAAAATTCTTACATTGACCAGGTTGATACATTTTGAAGGGAAGTTGAGCGAAGGGTGCAACAGGTCCTCCTTTAAAATATTCTGATCCATTATAAATTGAAAACAAATATGGACCTTCGATTAAAGAAGGATTAACGATTGTTGAAGTGTCCCATGTTACACTAGTAGCAGTTGTTGACATGTTTGGATCAATTGTCCAGTTTTTATTTGTACTGTAATTATATATAGCCACTGCTACTAAAGATTGTGTTAGAAAATCGAATTGGCCATTATCATATTTCCAAGTAAAAGTAACATTGAATCCTATTTTTCCTAACAACGGAGGTTGATTTGTAAAAATAAATGTTGGTTTTGAAGCAATCGCTGGAATTTGTGCTGGAGTTGAGTTTGATGCTGGATTTTGGGTGGAGCTTGGCGCTGGAATTTGAGTGGAGTTTGAAGCTGGTGCAGGTGTCGATGGCGTTGGTGCCTGTGAAGCTTGTGGTTGAGGAGGTGCCTGTGGGTCTGTATAAAATAGCATGTATACATATAACTTAGATTTTAATGATCTAATAACAAATAATTTCAAAAAAAAAACTTATTAAACCTACTTCTTTCTATAAGTATTTCATTCGCAACTACGACTCTTTTACATAATGCAATTATAATCAAAAAAACCACAAAAATAGTCGTCCGCTTTATTGATACTTTATGCATTATATATCTTTTGTTTTGTCAAATTATATATATATAGTCTAGCGAAGAATATTACAAGAACGAATTCCCATGAATTAAATAAGAAAGTAAGTAAGTTAAAATCGTCGGCTTAAAATACCTAAAATATTATTTGCATGCACATGTGAAGTGTAAACAACTTTATATTGTTTTTAAAAAGTGACAATTATATTCAAATAGATAATAAAAAAAGATGTATATCTAACACTATGCGTATTATAATACCTTCTAAGTAGATAAAATTTTTGAGGATGCTGCTCCACGTTAACCGACAGATATCTATAACTCATCAAACATTGTTTAAAACTTGGAACTTTTCTAACGCTAATGAATGAATTAATGAAATATTGAAATTATATATGTATATTTATTTTTAGAACTTGGCACGCATATATATTGATATTTATATGTAAATTTAGGTTTATCGTTATAGAAAAAGAAAAAAATTTTTTCAAATAAAAATATGATACGTAGAGTACAACAATATATTGCTAAAATAGAAATTCAATTTATGGAATTTCAATATTTAGAATGTTTGATATAGATATAAATATTACTATACTGTATTAGATATATATTTGATCCATCCGGTGACTTATATGTGTAACTTAGATCAAAATAGAGTTCTTATCTTTATAGTAAAATTCATAAAGTTTATGTACATAAGTGCGAAAAATAAAAGATTAATAGCATTATTGATAGTATTCGATAAAGTAGTACTGTACAGTAGTATGGATTCGGACAGATACTTGAAAAGTTTAGATAGTACGTACATACGTTTGACAAGATTTATCTGCTATTAATTAAAAATTTTTTCAATGAACTCATTTCGATGTTTAGGGTTATGGCGAATCAACACTGTTCACTTTTTGTGCCAAGGTAAGGTTTAACAATCTTTTGTTTTATAATATTGTACTACCACTACTTTACTGTATATTCACGCTTAATTATCGTGTTCAAATTCTGGCTGTCTAACGTCCGTTGAACGATTAGGCATTAATTGTCATTAATTGTGCTTTTAGATAACGATAATAATCATAATGCATGCATAAATTATATAATAAATAAGAAAATAAGAGAAAGTTGTTATATTTCAAAAACTAGTTAACCAATTAATACTTGATGTTCTAAACAAAAATGCTCAACATCCCCCAAAAATCCCATCATAACTTTAATCCTGAACTTTAAATCTTACTCTAATAGTAGTCTTAAATTTAATGAACATCACTGGCGTAATTTTAAACCATTGAAAAAATATGCAGTAAAATGTAAAGAAAAAAGTATTCTTAGTAAATATTACATTAGCAAATGGAAGTTATTTGTAAGTATATACGTAGATAGTCACCAAAATTACTTGCATCAATTATAAACATTAATCAATCCACAATCTTCTCAAGTATCAATTAAAATTTAAGTTGTACGATCAATTTTTATCAATTTTCCCATCGCTTCGATGGCATGTGTCACTTTGATATTTTTATAGTATATGACGCACTTCTTTTATCACCTTGATCGCATACAAGCGTTATATAAATTGTATTATCAAAGTTTACACTTACAAATTTCACTCTGCAGCCTCATTCATATTAATTAAATAGCGTCATTAGGAAAATTAACTAACCTTTCGCAGATACAGTATGAAACATATAAAAATTTTCATTTTATTTGGCGATGCTCATATCAGATATGATAGGATCCTCCGACAATCATTTCACTGACAGCTTATCAGTTATTTAGCTGACGTCACACAACCTACGTAACTCTGTGATATCGGCTAAATGAAGTAGCACTATACTGATATATTTGATATAAGGGTATTCTGGCTCGGGTGGCACTTAGGTTTTACTGCACTTAGGTTTTTCCCGTTAAACAGCACTCTGAATCAAATTAGTGCCATTCGATTCGTCTCATTGAGAAGATTCAAATTATATGAAAATTGCATGGTTCTAATTACTGAACCACAAAGTAAATGAAGGTCAACACGTATTTATTCACGTGTTCAATAATTTTTCTTTAATTTTACTATGTATTTCTTCATTCGGACAATATCTATAAAGAATGGTGCAATAATACAATACGAAATACATTGTGCGCCATAATCTCCCAACCTGAAAAAACGTAAGATTTTTAAAAGTTTAATTTTCAAAATTTCGAGGTTTTTGTTTTTTTTTTTTTTTAATTCGATATTTTTTTTATCGTTCGATATTAAATCGAATGTCGTTTTATTTTGCTAAATTTTGTAAATAAAATACGCTTTGCTTAAAAATTTTTTACCGGTATATTGCAACTCTTAAGCAGTGTTGAAAATTCGGCACAAAAATTTTGTGCAAGAAAATTTTTTTATACATGAATGTTATTTTATTTTTTGTGCA
>CAJVPU010000119.1:0-23458 GCA_910591775.1 Dentiscutata heterogama | reverse complement strand
AATTTCCGAAAAGTGCTGAGAAAAGATACGAAAATGACAATTGGCTGGTACAAAATTTATAAAAAGTTTTAGTTCCTATAAATCCAGATTTTTTATTTTATCGTTATATTTTTAAAAGTTTTTACATTAATCTTCTTTAGTGGTTTAATTTATGAACATAAAAACAATTATAGTAGCATTTTTTTCACGTAGCATAGTTTGGCAAAACTAGTAAAATCGATCTATCTAACGCTCACAAACCTCGAGCTATAGAATTTTGTACTATATCTAAGTAGAAAATCTATCAAGCTAATGCCATAGAACCAAGTTAAGTATGATTATAGCCCAAATTTAAATACTGTAGTAGTTGACGTGTTGAATTTAAAATTAAGATACTGACCCAGCACCTACAGATCGGAATTAAGATAAGTATAAGCGCTGCATACAATACCTCTGTCTTTTACATGTAGATTAAATAAAATGCCTCTGGGTGTACTGTGTGAGAGAGAGATACTATACAAGGGTATACCAAAGAGAGTATTAATCAAGAAAGTTTATTGTATAACAGGATTTATTCGGGCTACTTGATTAGTACCGGGATACTTTTTAAAAATGTTAGAATCTACAGCCGAATAGTACTCCGATACTATTCAAAGAAGATACTTTTTCAAAGAGTACTGGTACTGTATGCAGCGCTATATGGTAGTACTAAATTTGTAAGATTAATCTCAACATTTACGTACTGAAAAAAATCAAGCTGCTGTCTAAAACGTTTACGAATTAAGTGCGATAGAGTTATACATGTTTGCAAAATCCCAAACTATTATAGTTTGGGTTTGGGCGCGCCAAATCCCAAACTATTATAGTTTGGGTTTGGGCGCGCCAAATCCCAAACTCTGGCCAAACTCATATCTTAAAAACTTTATTAATAATCTTCATTTTTATAAATAGCAATAATATTTTTGGGTTTGGGATTTGTCCGGGTTTTGCCAATAAAGTAGAAATAAGTATAATTATGGCTAAATTTAGATGAATTACTCTAATAGTATACTTTTTCGATCAAACGACCACTATATTTCAAAAAGATTAATTTATATAATATGCACCTGAATGAACTCGAAATAATCAAGATATTGATTTAACGCCAATGAACTTTAATACTGTGAATCAAGTAAATTACTTGTCTAATATGATAACCTTGTTCAAAATCTAGTTTCGACCCGAGAAATTATTAATTGTACAAGATTGAATATTAATCGTTGGGTTATAAATTCTTCGACCCCATATTTAAAATTTATCATAAAAGAAAACAAACCAAACGTGAAGGTAGTTATTGTATATAATAAACATTAGAATTTCAGAATAAAATATGTTTCGATCTAATGCATGGTGTTCTCAAGCGTCAACTGTGGTGTTATTAGATAGTGATCGCAATAGTGCTCAAGCATAAATATAATAAAGTAAACTTTTGGCTAAATATTTTGTTATGCAAATCATGACGTAATTGAAGTTTTCTCAAGCATCGCCCTCTATACCATTTGTTATTGATCGTAATTCTGCTCATTTACTACAATCAATTTAATAAAAAAGTCCAACCAGAAAAATTGATGCTCGAACACAACCAAAGAAGCATCAACTTCAAATGTTCCTATTACTCCATTTGCCGATTTTACTGTACCAACTTCAATATGTTATTTTAACAACAATACCCTACCTTCCCATTTTTTATGAATCTGTTATCACTAAATAAAGCTGCTGCCGAATATAAAGAAGTACAATTTTTTTTTTTTATATAATAAATTTATATAATTTATATATAACCATAATTTGTATAGGCGTTATTTTTACATACGTCGCCAAGTAACTTTAAAGCCATCTTCGCCAAAGATTTTAAACTCCAAATACGATACCGCTTTAGAATTAAATGCTAACAATATTTGAACGAAAGTTAAGATATGATAAGTATTTGTTGTTGTTTTTTGGGCTTTTCGATTTTTTTTTCATTTTCCATGAAAACTTTTAATACAAGAAGTAAAATTATAATTCGTTGGATGGCAATTCTGTTTGAGCGATCTCTTTGAATACTCTATTGATCGTAAAATTTTCAAAGGAAGCTATAAAAAGAAGGTGGTCTGTTGCAAAAAGTTTGTTGATTGAAATGACAAACTCGTTTAAACCCTTTTACTAATAAAACATGCTTTATTTATGTAATAAACTTTATCAAGTTATGCATATTTTATTGTAATGATAAACTCCCTTAACCAATTTTAAATATTTTTCGCTAAATAAGATTTATTCCCTGACATTTTTTGACCTTTGGATTGAGGTGCTTGAGAACACCCACAGTAATACGAGTTAAACTTGTTATAGTGAAGCAATTCATCTCATTAATAAATTTTTAAAAAATTCACTATATCAAGAGTTCTATTTATAAGTTCAATATAACAAAATAACTTGTAAATGACAACATTTAAAGATATTGAGTAACATACCTACTCATTTTAGTTTTGTTTTAGGGTGGGGCACAGATGGTAGTGGACAAAATTCATCTTTTTTTGTAGGATCACAAACATGGTCTCGAACTTGTTCATAAAGATACCACTGCCATTCTGGAGTTAATTTTTTTGCTAGAAGAGGTGCTGGAAGATTGTGTAAAGGGAATAAGTCAATTTTATTTGGCTTTAGTAATGTTATTTCTGTTTTAGTTTCACAAATTGCTGATTTTATTTCTATTTTTCCAGGTTTTTCTGATGAAATAATAAAATGGTGCTGTTTTAAGATTTGTGGAACATTTCTAAACAATTCATTTAACAACTTATCCCATTTATAGAATTTAACTTGTTGAATATTATTTAAGTTGTAGATTGTTTATGCTAAGTTATAGCCCCCGACGGTAGAATTTTGAACAACTTGAATCATGTCTGCTAAGTTATCTACTTTGGAATTTCAAAGTTTTAATTTAATAAGTCCAAAAAATCCATCTCATGAGAATTTAGTATGGCTGGCCACCATAAATGAATATATAATTCATTTATGCAAACCATTTAAAACATGCCACATTCAATATTTTATCATTGCGCTATTTTTATTTTGTCCTAGGCAGTTGTCAGCATGGATAACAATGAATTTTCCCCCCAAGACCATGATTTTCGAAATAATGATGAATCATTGAAATAACAGCATTTGCCCTTTTTCCAACATCTTCATTTTCTTTAATTAAATAATTTGTCTAAAATATAAATTAATTTTAATATTAAAAATTTTCTAACTGTTTTGAAAAAGAATTAAATCTTTACCAAAGATGAAATTTACCATGATATGTTTAATAATTATTATATGGGGATTTGTAAAAAATTTAAAATTAAATTTTAGAGTTAGAGTTTAAGGCTTGAATTAAGGTAAAGGTTAGGTTTTTTTAGGGCACTGAATATTTTACTTAGTTATTAAATATTAATTATCAAAGCCATTTTTGAGAAACAACATATCTGGTAAATTTCATCTCTATAGGAGTTAAAATCGTCCTTTAAAAAAATTGGCTTAAATAATAAATACCTGTCGTGGAAAAGCTTCTTCACATATTCCAAAGATTGAAACTTTATATAGCGATTTGAAGTAAATTGATCCCTAAAAAATCAAAATAAATCAATATGTAATTTAATTATTCTTAAAATTAATATTTTAAAATAATAATTACTTCTTGTTGAGAAGAATATGGAAGATGTACAGCTTCAGCAAAATCTCACGAAATATGATTCTCGAATTCTAAAGAATTTGGTACACTGGGACATGAGAGCATAGATATATCATTAAAAAATCTTAATTGTTCTTTTGTATTTAGTATACATTGCCTAAAATTTTAATAAAATAATTATTATAAAAAATAAAGTTTTTTTTTTATGTAGTATTTTATATTGATTATATATCTAGCTATTTTAGTATTACTCATAATTAAAGCTCAGAATTGCCTCGATATATTTATAATATTTTTTTATTAAGTATAGCAATAAATAAAAATATTTTTGACTATACTTCTATAACTTTATACTTATATTAGAATCTTTAAAATTAAGATATAGCAATTACTTTGTCTTTTAGAACTATCTGTTCTTGTATTCCGCCTATTAAAAATCTTTAATAAAAATTTTAATTTTTTAAATTAGTTTTTTTTTTGAATTATAAATTATATTAAAAATAGTTATTGAATTGTTTTTTTTTTTTTTTACCAAGCTTGATAACTTACTACACAATTATCTGCCGTATTAGCTATATTATCATTCCTGTGCTTTTGAGCTTTAATTATAATATAAACTATATTAAAAACAATACTAGAGTTAGAGATATACTGCATGCAAAATGACAAGCTATCACGCTTGTAACCCTGTGTAATTTCATAAAATGACATCATACTCTGTGCAAAATAAACTATTCAATTAAGAAAATGTTAATTAAGAGGTAGTTCAGCTCTGAAGGGTGTAAAAAATAGCAAAATTTATAGTAAAATATAGCGAAACTTAATATAGTTTTTCTATAATGCAGGAATGGAGCTCATTTATATACAAAATTATATTTTTTTATGAAGTAAACCTTTCTTGAGCTTTTAAGGAAAATTGTAGAGGCGATTATTCTTGTTATAATGGTAATAAAATCATCACAAACTATCCAGTATATTCTGAGATATTGGTATTTTTTAATCATTTACATGGAGTTTTTTCTTAAGAACAAAAACACATGGCATTCTCCTTACTATAGCAACTAATAAATGCCTACTAATTTTACTTTAAAATTTATACCTTTTAACTGCAGACTACTCCTTAGAACTTTTAATGTATATATTCTTATCACATAATACTCATAAACTTGCACAATAAAGTCATGCACGAGATATATACTAGGTGTAATTGCGCAAGTAATATATCTCTAATCAGGATAGCTCTGGTTTTCAAAAATTATTATAATTCTAATTATAAATTTTTATACTTATAATACTCCTGTTCTTGATGTGCCCAATTGATATAGTCATTTCATTGTTAAACATTTTGATCTCATTCACTTTCTGCCCAAAATTGAGCATTAAACCGCATGTTTTTGCATAGCAGACATAGGTCGCTTCGGGGTGATAAAAAGCGAATTTCTGGAACATATTTTTTCCAAATTTGTACAAAAGACCATTGACTAATATAAAAGTCAGAAGCTTCATCTAAACTTGATTGATAGATACGGTAGAGTCCAATAAGCTTTCACTTGCAGGAAGAAATGTGATAGGCATAGTATCTTCAAAAAAATGACGGCCTAATAGCATTTTTATTCATGTATATTTATTAAAATATATATATATTTTATTACGTATTACTGCTGTTATTATAATTCCTGAAATACCTGCAAAAATTTTTCTTTTCTGAAATCTACTCGATCCCGTTTTAAGAATTACTTAAATTTTCAGAAACTATATCACTGTTCTCAGAATTTCGATCTGGAGACAGTAGCATAGTTTCCAAAATATTAAGTAATTCTTAGAACAGGATCGAGTAGATTTCAGGAAAGAGAAATTTTTGTAGAAATTATGATAATAGCAGTAAAACAATTTTAACTCTTTTAAGAAGCTAATATTTTTCCAGTAGTACCCATTTCACTAACACTCATTTTACTGACAGGCTATTTCACTAACATATTTAGCCCTATTTAGGGTTAGGTTAATATTAGCCAATTTATATTTTCTGTGAAATAACTGTTGGTGAAATGATATGGACCCTATTTCCCTATCTCATTTGATATTTTCACACCTATATAAAATCATTCTTTTTTAAACCTTATTAAAGGTATCTCAACAGTTACTCAATAAATTCGGTAAACTTTTTTATTTGAATTCTATGAATCCATAGAATTTAAATAAAAAAAAGTACAATAAATTTCATTAGGTGGATGCTGAGATATCTTTTATCAAAGTCAGAAGACATTTTGCTGCAACTTATATTTTAATATATGTATAAAAAATTTTTTAATTAAAACTTTAATTGAAGATATCTCTAGACAACTACTCTATGAAATTTGATATATAAGATATTTTTGATCAAAATCAGATGACATTTGCTGCAGCTTATATTTTGATAAACGTTTAAAAAAAATTTTTAAAAATTTGATCAAAATATCTTGACAACTACCTTATAAAATTTGATGTACTTTTTTTTTATTTGAATTCTGTGGATTCATAGAGTTCAAATAAAAAAAAAAGGCACAACAAAATTTATATAATGGTTATTGAGATACCTTCGATTAAAGTTTTAAAAAAGAGTGATCTACAAGGGTGCAGAAATAGTGTGAAAATACTAACTCAACGTTTATTCATAAGAAAAAAGATTAATATAACCAATATCGCTATATCAATTTACCCAGTAATGGCAATCCATGGCAATTTGAATAGTTAACTATAAATGTAAGAACATTTAAAATAGTCGCAAATGATAAAGCACGATGAGATTTTCTTCCTGTAAGTGAGTGTACAATTGGTTTAATACCATTGTCCCAGTAATGATTATGAATATTTCTCTATTTTTTTTCTGATAGTGAATATATCGTTTAAAAAGCTATTTCACAGATTTCATTATTATCAAAGTTATATTTAACGGTTAAGTATTGTTTTTTTTTACCACGTAAAGTTGTATCTTTAGAACAAGTCATTGCATGAAGCATTCCTAAAAGAAGCATATTAAGCTCTGTTTTTAATAATTTTCGAATATTATCAAAAATTTGAAATGCCAATTCACAATCAATTTTAGCTAAACACATTTTAGTTTTACAGCAAACTGATGTATGAAGTTTAACAAAAAAAGCTTCCTTTTTCTGCTGATCTAAAAGAACCATCACTTTCTCATCAGTTTCTTGCTCATCATCACTTTCTTTAATAGTGTATTGAGCAAATATTTTTTAAAAATTTTCAATTTGTAAAGGCATAAGAATTTGATTATCAAATTCTTGTATTTTGTATATATTGTTATATTCTATATTTTCAAGGGATGATTCTTTTTTATTTAATGCTTCTTTAAATTCTAACTTATAATCATCGTTTGTTTGATAGAACATTTTAAGCTGATTAAATTCTTTTGCTAATGAATATATTTCTGAATATGTTTCTAAAAAAATTGAAGAAACTAATGTATATGTTGGATCCATATTTTTTGATAAGATCCAAAGAAGTTAAAGCCTAATGAATAATTTATAAGCACACAGTCGAGTAAATGCAACATCAAAATTTCATATGCTATACTGTCACTTCATTCATGCAAATTATTTTTTAAAGGATGCAAAGCATGCATAAAATACAAAGTACCTAAACTTAACGTTAAAACATTTTTTGTTTTCAACAAGGAATATACCACTCTAAATCTGAACACTAACTAATTTAAGTAATTACAACAATTTAAGCGATTAAAACACAAAAACAACTATCAATGCTATTGTTAATATTCCGAATTCAATAATAACCTTGTGCTTAAATTATCTTCAGAAATATGTATGATAAGCCTTCAATCAGGTTATTACATATAAATGCCTCATATGCATAAGTAAAAAAAAAACTCCAATTATAATACAGTTAACTACAGGTATACCAAAAATTTGGATACAGTATAACCTCGATATAACGAACTTTAATAAACTGAATCAGCTGCTATAAAAAAGAATTTTATCATTATAGTAAGGTACCTCAATATATCGAAATATTGATATATCAAACCAAACACCCTAGCTCCAGAGCTTCGTTACATCAAGGTTAGACTGTAATTCAAAGATAGTCAAGTAATAGTAACAACTATAATAATTAAACATTCATATTACATAATTAATAATAAAAATTCACTGATTAATAATGCATAATACTAATCTGATATATTCTATTATAATTATCATATCTCGATTTTTAGTAATGAGTGAATGGCTTATTTTTATTTTTATTTGCACCAACACTATGTTCATAACAATAAGCATATTAGAATATTTTATCAAGATCATTTATACCTGTAGACTTTTTTATAACAAATGAATGTCTCTTTTAATTCCAGCTCCAGAATATTCTGACTGGATTATTCATATCTATATTTTTCAGATAATGGACGAATGCTGAAAATGCCACAAACAAGAACATCAAGTAAGAGATTGCAAAATATCTATTTAATCAATAGAGAAAGAGTCATTTTAGACTCAGACACAGAAAATAATACAAGGCAAGAATCCTCTATAGATGCTAATCAAAATGAAGAATACTATAACACTCGATCAGGACGAATCCCAAAGCAATTAATTAAAAACAATGAAAATATCAAATGTGAATGTAATGTTAATTTTATTAGAAAAACTGGACCAAATATTTATCATTGCTGTAATGAAGAATGTTACCAGATCATCACAAAAGATTTATTCTTTTTACTAAAAAGAAATTATGCCAATCCTTTTGACTACCAAAATGAATTTCTTTTAGACAAAATAGTTTGTAAAAGATATTACCAAGAATACATTAAACATCTGATTTTAGATCAAAGATCTCTATCTTTTATTATATGCTTGTTCAGTGGCTTCATATTTCTGACTACTCTCAGTTTATCTGTATCTCCTTCTTTCTTTTTAACTGGAAAACAATAATAGGAATATTGACTCATGCCTTTTTCTAAAAGGCTATATTTCAACATATCTTTAAGTTAATCTTCAAATATTAAGATATGTTTCAGATTGTTGATTCTTATTAAACATATATACATAGGTGGTATTTCTTTTCCTCTAGTTCTTATTTTATACTAGATTAAGTTCATTTTCTCAACTTTTGACATGTTGAATACAAATATATTGGAAGTTTCCTTCATTGGTTTTTCTTGTATCTATCATTTTTTTTTCTGTAGATATGCAATCTCCAAAGTTCAGTTTATTGCAATTGTCTTTTGTTAATCTTAACACAACATCTGGATCTGGCTCTTTTATTATTCCATTCTTTTGTTCATCTTTATTTGACTAATAGATTACTTGACCCACAAACTTCTAACTCTCTAAATTATATAAATATAACCTCTTAGTTAATCCTAACCGGATAAGATAAGTACAAATTAAATTAAATGCCGTTTCAGGAGTTGTATAGTAATTACTAGTCATAAACAAATTTTTATCTAAATTGTCGTAAGGGTTAAGGAATGTATATTGCTTTATTGTTATACACACAATTCTGCTATGTGGTTTGAATATTTATTTATTTGTTTCACGCTTCTTCTTCTTCGTTACATCAGTCTTCCCCATCAAATGTCCCTTTACCAATTCACAACAGTAGCATGACACCGTTTATTAGGTAGTGGTTTATTTTCAAGAAAAATCCAAAGTGGAAGTTCTTTAGGATCAAATTCCTTATTTATTCAATTTGACGTGCACTTACATCATAGTCTGTTATAATAGACATTTTTATTATAAAATTTCACGTGCATTTACATCATAGTTTGTCATAATAAACTTTTTAATTACACTATCCCGATATATTATACCCTAACATTACACAACTATTCGCTGCATCGATCCTTCCTATTCCTATTTACCCTTGTTCTTCATATCCCTGCTATTACTACTACGTGCAACCCGACATAAATGAACAAATAAATCGATGATATTTAACGTTTAAGTCAGTTCCTCTTATTTTAGTAGAATTCTACGTACTAATTTGTATAGCTACAAAAATTTTCTTTATGCAGATCAATAGATGCTACGCATCGCTAATTCTACTGCCTCAGTTTTAATATTTCATTTAAACCGTAGTTTTATAATGCCTTTTTCAGGAAAGCCTTAAAAATTCTGGTCCACAGAAATTCATAATTTGGATATGAACATGAGTCAATTAATTTAGTTTTTTTTTGTTTTTAAAAAAAAAAAAAAAAAAAACGACCGACCGACCCAAGTTTCAGATTTCATGTAATGTTAAACGAAAAATTTACTTTGCGTGGCCTTATCTTCAAATTTTTTAATAACAAAATATTAAATTAAAGAGTATAATACATATAATAGCCAAATTTTTAAACGATGGTTGCTTAAATTATTTGGATGGTTATATGGCCTAGGTGCTGCAAAAACAATTTTTCTATATATTACCATTACGTATTTAATAAATCTAGGGTTTGCTATTATAAAACTTATTAATCCTTTTTTTTTTTTTTTATTCACATCCCTTTTATTTGTAGCACTCAGCCATATACTACAAGACTTTTGAACTTTGGATTCTTAAGTTTATTACTTTTAATTATAATTTTGACTTGATCATCCTTACTATCAGGTATAGATGAGGATGAAATTACCCTTCTTAATAAAAAGTTTTTTAGTTGAAATTGTTGAAATTATTGAATGGTGAAATTGGTAAAACTAAATCAAATAACAGAGAAATATTTAACCTCATTACTGCATTATAAAAAATGTTCAGGTCGTTACATATCGATCTACATATTGTATAATTTCTATTCTTGATATCTAATACAGTATAAATAAAACTACTAACTGCGTCAAAAAATCTAGAAAAATTGAACAATCCAAATCGGGGCACATAGCGATAGCGATTAGATGCACTCCTTGCTGTATCGGTATAAATTGTCAATTTGTGTAATTTGTGGAAATCATAAAATTTTAGCGGTTTTCGAGAATTGTTTTTTTAATGTCTTTTACGAGGAGTAAGTATTATCCTTGTAAAATATTTTTGTTTAAGGTCTTTATCTTATTATATTACTTGGTTCAATTTGTAGAAAGTATTTTTGCATGCGCACCAGCCACCACCCGTGGTGAGGCCATTCAGTTGGGCTCTGATTCAAAAGGAGAAAACTTTCTGTATGCGAATGGAAAAACTGTCATTATTCGTAATTTAGCTGTAAGTATCGTGAGTGACTCTCATAAAATCAGTCGTGATTTGGCTACATAAAATTAATTTCCTGGTTCTTAACTCACCCGAGTTTTGCGAGCTATAGGAAATTTTCATATATAATTTATGAAAATTTACGTGTATACATATACTCCAGAAGATCATATGAAGTTTATTATGAAACCAAAATATTAATTTAATGTATCTCCTAATTTTGTTATTTATCTAACAGAATCCAACTATAGCGACTGAATATACAGGGCATTCTGCGCATGCTACAGTGGCACGTTATTCTCCAAGTGGATATTACGTAGCTTCTGGCGGTAAAGTGTCATAATTATTATAAAGCATTTCTTCGTTGCATTCTTTCATTGCATAATATTTTTATGCATTACATTAGATATACACGGCAATGTTCGTATATGGGATGTCACTCAAGAAGAAAATATTCTAAAGAATGAGGTTAAAGTTATTTCTGGAAAAATCAGTGATATTGCTTGGGATTCTGAGAGTAAAAGATTGATTGCTGTTGGTAGTGGTAAAGAACGGTATGCTGTATAATTTTATATACTTACTTTGCATTTCACTATATTTATTCGTATTGAAATTTGATAAAATTTAATTTATTAATAAACTGTTAGATATGGTCGTGCATTTTTGTATGATACTGGATCTTCTGTCGGAGAAATAAGTGGTCATACCAAACCCATTAACAGTGTCAGTATTCGCCAACTACGCCCATTCCGTGCTGCAACAGCATCTGATGACTTTTCTGTTATATTCTTACATGGGGTACCGTATAAACATAACTTAACCATAAGGGATCACACAGCATTTGTTCAGGGTGTAAAATTTTCTCCTGATGGTGAAAGACTGGTGTCAGTAGGGTCAGATAAAAAGGTATCTTATCCTTTAGTAATACCATTTATTTTAATACTTTAACTTATTGTCATGGCTTAATAAATTGTGAAGGTGTTTTTATACGATGGGAAAACTGGTAGCAAAATACTGTGTCTTTCAGATATCGTTGCAAATGATTCTCACAAAGGTACTATTTTTGCCGTCTCTTGGTCACCTGATAGTAAACAACTTCTCACCTCGTCTGGTGATAAGACCGCAAAAATCTGGGATATTGAGTCCCAAAAAGTCGTACAGTAAGTTCAATTATAAACAAGTATATATATATATGTGTTGCTTTTCTAAAATATGTCTTTTAGGACCTTCTGCTTTTCTGATACCATCGATGATCAGCAAGTTGGTAATCTTTGGCAAGGCGAATATATCATTAGCTTGTCACTATCTGGGGACATCAACTATCTTGATCCAAAATCACCTTCACCTGTAAAGGTGGTTAAAGTAAGTTATATTTTTATGATCGATTATATTGTGATTTACAACTAATCACGATTCATTTCTGTGATGTATAGGGTCACCAAAAAGCAATAACTGCATTCACGCGAAGCGAAGATTCTACATTATTTACGGGAAGTTATGATGGACGTATTTATATCCTTTTAAAATTAAAACAAGAGAATTCATTCAATTTTGATATATCTTTAAAAGTTGTATATTATTTTAACAAATACCACACATGCATGGAATACTGAAGGTAGTGCCACTGTAGTGGGTGGCAATAGCCATACCAACTCAGTTACTCAGTTAGCTTCTCAAGGGAATAAAGTAGTTTCTGTCGGCATGGATGATACTGTTAGAATGATTGATGTTGATGTAAAATCATTCAGGTAACTAAAGAAAAAAAACTCAAGTTCTTTTTTATAAACAACAGAAAGTATAAATAATTATTCATTTCTTATTACAGTACATCTGTCGTTCCAACCGGTGCTTTACCGAAAGGTGTCGCAGTTACTGAAAATAAGATAATAATTGCCACTATAAATGATATACAACTTATCAGTAATGATAAGTGCATATCCAATATTAAAGTATCATCCCCTCCTGGTGCCATTGCTATCAATCCTACATCCACAGAAATTGCTGTCGGTTGCGAAGTAAGAAAATTCACTATCATCCTTTATACTTTGATATAGATGGCATTTGAATAAAAGAAAAATATTTATTAAACGTTATAGGATCAAAAAGTCCGAATATATAAGTTGAATGAGGATAAACTTGAAGAGCAAGGGGATAAATTATCGTCTGGTAGAGGAGCTATCACAGCTATCGCGTATTCTCCTAATGGTTCCTTACTTGCTGTTGGAGATTCTCAAGGAAAAATTTATGTATATGATACTGGGAGCAAAGAGGTGAATTATAATCTTAATAATATTTACCCATCTTTTTCGTAAAAAAAAAAAAATTGATGTATTTTTATTTCTTTTAAGGTCAAGATTTCAGAGTGGTGTTTCCATACTGCTCGTATCTATTCTATTGCTTGGTCACCAGATAGTCTTCATTTAGTCAGTGGATCTCTGGATACTAATATTTATGTATGGAGTGTCGAAAAGCCATCAAGTCGTATTGCTATTAAAGGTAATTGATAACTTCATTGCAGTATGTTATTGCCTAAAAAATATCACGACAGGATGAAACTCGCGCTGCCAGTTAGTAAAATCCGCACAGCACGGTTTTCACCGTCAAAATAAAAGCTGCACCAAAATTTCGAGCGAAGATATCTCGATAACCACCTGACTAAATTCGATGGATTTTTTTTATTTGAATTCTGTGAATCCATAGAACTCAAATAAAAAAAAATTCGAATTTGGTCAGGTAATTATTGATATATTTTTGCTCATAGGTTTAGAAAAAATCAAAACTCCTATCTGTATAGAAGCTGCGCCAAATTTTTTTTCCTAACTAAATTCGTTGAAGTTTTTTTTTATTTGAATTTTATAGATTTATTGAAATCAAATAAAAAAATTTTCATTGAATTTGGTCAAGTGGTTGTCGAGATATCTGTGCCAAAAGTTTTAAAAAAAATTTGGTGCAGCATTTTGATTTTTGAGTGAGGATTTTTTTATTTAATTTAATTCTATAAATTTATAGAAATTAAATAAAAAAAATCCATCGAATTTAGTCAGATGGTTGTCGAGATATCTTCACTCAAAGTTTTTTAAAAAAATTTGGCATAGTTTTATTCAGATAGGCTTTCTGATTTTTTCTAAACTTTGAGTGAAGATATCTCAACAACCACCTGACCAGATTCAATGAAAATTTTTTATTTTAATTCTATAGATTTATATAAAAAAATTCATCGAATTTAGTCAGGTGATTGTCAAGATATCTTCGCTCAAAGTTTTTAAAAAAAAATTTGGTACAGCTTCTATTCAGATAGACGTTTTGATTTTTCTAAACCTTTGAGCAAAAATATCGCAACAACTACCCGATCAAATTCGATGAAATTTTTTTACTTGAATTCTATGGATTCACAGAATTCAAATAAAAAAATTCATCGAATTTAGTCAGATGGTTATCGAGATATCTTCGCTCAAATTTTGGTGCAGCTTTTATTTTGACAGGGTGAAATCTGCAATACACGGATTTTGCTAACTGGCAGCGCGGGTTTCACCCTGTCGTAAAATATCTAATTTATTTGGTTTATTCGTTTCGGTTTGGGGATTTTACATTAAATTTTATTCTAAAAATAAAAGGCGCACATCAAGTTAGTGTATCTGGAGTAACATTTTTAGACAATAATACGGTATCTTCGGTTGGACAAGACGCATGCTTGAAAACTTGGGCACTTCAACACCCTTGAACGGAAAGCTCTGGTTTAATAATAAAACCTATTGGCATACTTTATTGAGTTTATGTGTGATAAATATATTTAATATTTATTTAAACATTCATGATTTTGTCTCAATACAATGTTTATTTGCATTTAAATTTTAGCTGGTTATGAGTTTTCTTATAAAGTAACAGATTATATCCAGTAATTAACATATAACTACAAATGATGACTCACCACGCCTGTGATTTTATTACTCATTATTTAAATAAAATGTAAAGTTTTTGCCGAGCAAGTTTCGCACAACAAATTGGCTTTACAGTAATGATGTTTACTAGTTTTATCAGACCTTTTTTTACCAAAAATTATGTTTCTAGCCAATCACACTATATCAGTCACAGGGTCAATATCAGTGTACCGTATTTGCGCGTAATAACTCTCATTTTTTTAAAAATTTGTTTTTTGTCTCAAAATAACGCCCATGCGTGTCCCAAAATAACGCGACCCCTTAAATATAGCATATTACATGTTTGATCGAATTTTTCAGGTTAAGTTCGTTAATAAAAGTAGAGCTTCCTCTTGTAACCCAAATTTGTCAAAATGATTCGAATTAACGCGCATGCGCGTCCCGAAATAACGCGCAGGTCTCAAAATAACGCGCACCTGCGCGTTATTACGCGCAAGTACGGTATAGCTTAAAAATTAATTTTTATTGATTGTTTCTGCTTAACTTCTGTAGAACTTAGATCCTATTTGGAAGTTAATCTACAGAAATACAAAGATGAATTGAGAAGCAAGACCACAATAATTTAATAAACCCAACACCGAATGCAACATCAATTTAGAAATACCAAATAGATCAATATGAGAACACAGAAATATCTTAGAAAGGATATTTGAAATATAATAAAATAGTTATCACCTCCTTTGAAAGAGGTTTAAAGGTAGTTGATCGTTGAAAGATAACATAATTTACTGTAAACTATTTTAAATCTAATAACGTGAAAAAACTTGCCAAATTTTTTTTATTAGAGATACTAAGATCAAAAAATAACTATCACAATGAAATCATGCATAAAATTAATGGATTATGATATGCGTTACGGTGTAAATTATTAATAAAAATTATATTCAAACACAATTTTAAAACAGTTTCTAATGAACACAATTTATTAATTGCTAAGATTAATTCCTCACACTTATGATTTTTAAAAATTTTTAAATAAAAATTCAGATACTTTATCAGCAAAATGTTCAATTGGGACTCTTATCCTAATCTCTTTTTCAAAAAACACATTCATAAGTTCTTCTAATTCATCAGATGAAAATTGAGCATGCAATTTTTTAAATGCAACCATATAAAGATCTAATAAAGTAGATAAATATTAAATTACTAAAATTATGTTAAAAAAGCAATGATAATCAATTCTTATTACACCAACCCTTTGACCATGGACATTCTCTTATGGCTCTATAATATATAGTCTTGGCTTTACTCATTTCTCCATTTTTAATTTCAAAGTTTATGTATAAAATCCATAATGCTATAGAACTTCTTGTGCTATACAAAAATAAATTTTAATTAATATCATGCATTGTATCATATATTGTCAAAGACAAAAAGAAGTGAAATAAATAAATACGTGGAGCACATCAGTGCTTTGTCGAATGTTGTTCGAACACGATTAATATCGCATGGTTGTTGGTGATGTAATTCCATATATATAGCAGTAGTCCATAGAATATAGCTTGGTTTCCTAAAAAAAAAAAACAAAAAAAGGAAAAAAATCTCAATAATACCAATAATTAATTAGTAACTATAATGCATATAGATGTTTAATATACTTTTGTAAAGCCTCATTTAAAATTGAATTTAATCCATGGGGTATCCTCCCACGAACTTCTTCATGAAAATACAATGATAAAAATATAGTATTGTTTGGAAATATACGTAATGCTCTTGAAAGGACCTCTTGTAATAATTTTCCAGGTTCATTATCTGATACTGATACAAACTTTTCAGAGAATGAATGTTGATAAATTAATTTTACGTAAGTGTTAATTTAGTTAAGGTATTAATATTTGATATATGGTCATTTATTTATAATTGACACTAAAAAGGATATGATATATATAACCATTCTGTCTCCACATTAACATTATCATTCCTAATTTCCAGATAATGGAGCGTGTCTTCAAATACTTTGCTTGCTTGCTGTAAATTCTGACTAAGACATTCTAATAATGCATAACATACACAATAATGTAGTGAATTACGTGTTTCAATCTGTGAGGTTGAAGGTGTTGTTATTCGTGCTATCTGTTGTGCATAATACTAAATATTTCGCAAAAAAAAAAAAAAATTTGAATTAAAATTGAATTTAAAATCAAATAGTCATGAAAGTTGTTGATAATATTAATATGTTCTGAAAATTACCTTTCTGGCCTTAAGTAACTTTGTGATAGGGACATCTGATTCGGATATCGAATCTATTGAAAAAGCGTATTTTCAAATGTCAAACTAACGAACAAAGTTATAGGCAACTCGTGGTATATGAACATACCTATCGTCCCCTGTTCTTCAGTCAAGTTTATGAGAATATCTATAAATGTGTAGTAAAGGACTAAAGACAAATAAACTCATAAACAGAAATAAAACTTCAACACAAAAAGGATACTAATTGCAGTCTTTTGACGGCCTTGTTCTATTTCCATTTCAGCGAACGATCGATGCAATAGTGGTGCCACAAAACGGTACTGTTCTGGAAATGTACGATATTGTGTAATAGCGCCCAAGTAAACCTTACGTGCCTTAAATTCGCGTAAATTAAATCAATATCACGATACACATTTATAAAAATCCAAATAAATATATGAAATATAAAGTATACCTCAGAAATATTATTTGAAGATTTTTCTACTTGCGCATAACCATTCCAAAGTGAAAGATTCATAGCGTCACGTTTGAGCAAGTTCTTTGCAAGATTCCGTCCACTAAAATAATTTATATAAATTGAGCGAAATTAAAACTTATAAATGGAAATATGCTTAGGATCCAAATACCTTGACGCGTCATAAAGATATTCAAGTGATAGACGACATAGTTTTATCTCTGTATCGTTTACAATCTGCCGTAGTTGATAAAAAGCATTCCTGAATCGAGATATAAAATCAGCATCAGATTGCTACACTATTTTCCAAAGAATTGCCAAATAACAGCTAACCTAGAAAAGTTCATATTGACATCCAATATATCAACATAATTGCAAATAGAGAACCAAGTTTGCGAATTGAACAATGTAATATCATCCTGAGGGAAGGCTTTTATTGGAAATATAAATGTACGAGTAACAGATCTGTCCGTAGACCAAAAACTGACGTTTTCAATTGATTCATTTGAAAGTTTATTGTATAAGAACGTGTCTGTAATCATTGGATTCGATGATGAATATCCAGGATTATATGTCAAGCCAGTAAAGGCAAGACAAGCATATATAAGCTCAATACGTGATTGATGAGACGTTAAGTCAAACAAGAACGTGCGGATATCGTCAAATAAAACGACACGGTAAGGATCCTCTAAATTGGGATCATCACCTTGAAAAAAAAAAAAAATTATTATTTAATAATCTGGTATAGTATAATGTAAAGTAATAAATTATCAATACTTTTTATGACGTACTTGAATGCGTAGGGAGCAATTGAGAGTTATAAAGAATCTCGGCTTTAGCCCATTTCTCGTACATATCACCTATAGAATAATAAAGTAATGAGACTTACAAATAAAGAATCTTATGATGAATTATATATAATATTGCTAACCTTCTGACGATAAATTCGCTAAAAGATTAGAGGCATCCGCAGATGATTCAACATTTTCAATGCCTTAAAAAAAAAATTATGTTATCATCTAGAAAGATTAATGACTTCATAGAAAATAATAATCTTTATGCTAAAATATACCTTGCTCAAAGTAGTAAGACCACCCTTTGGCATCCTATTAACAGTATATATAATATTTAATAAAATATTAATTAAATGTGTGTTGAAGAAAAAAACAAATGAAATATCAATTATACATCTTCGCCAAAACGAGGCAATTCTGCTTCCCAGAAGTTTTCAAAAGCAACTACACGATCGTAGAAATCTTTTTGTTGTATTTTCTTGGGGGCAAAAAACGTAAGTTCTATCATTGCTTGCCAACATGCATATGCCCTTTCACTGTAACCTAATTAAACTTTTGTTTATAAAATGAACAAAAAATGTAAATGATGAATTACAACATTGAAATAATATTCATACCTGATTGTAACATAAAAAAACAAGCTCGTTGGAAGATATGTATCATTATCCGCTCAATTTTAAGTTTTTCTAATTAAGAAAAAAAAATATAGAAAAATTCATAAATGAATATATATATATTCATTAAGTATAATGAAAAAAAAACCCACCATCGCTGTCTACACATACTACGAATTCCTTTCGAAGCAAATGCAAACAATCTTCAAAGACTTGAATGCATTGACTAACCGTAAAAGAAACAAGATTTGTTTGCCGAAAATCAAGATATTTCATCCAAAGATTAATATTTCTAGAATTCTCTTTGAGAACTTGATCCCATTTCGTAAGTAACTTTAGTATACTTATAAATATTTATAATTATACCTTTGTTAGAATGCATACTTTTTTTTTACAGAATGTATATGAATTTTAATTAAACACATACTCCCAATGCTCTTCACAGCATTTCATGTAAGCAATAAGAAGAGCTGTATCATTTGGATTTGCCTCCAAGGCTTTCTCAAAGATGCTAAGTTTAACTTCATTGATGCTTGATCTTGTTATAGAAGAATCAGTCTTTTTATTTTTTCCAAATTGTAAGCTTTTATCTTGAAATGCAATAAATTCAAGCCATAAGTTAACATCATTTTGATTCTATAAATTTTAAAGACACAAGAATTAGAAAAATGAATAAAAATGTTAAACAATTATAATATCATTACCTGATCTAGTTGAATGTTAAATTCTTTGATCTTTTGCCTTATGGCATCCTCTGACATTTCTTCTTGTATCTCGGTTTCAGGTACCTGTTTCTCTTTACTCCCTCTTTTGCGTTTTTTGCTAAAATATAATTATGATAAAGTGTTTAATCATATTATATTATGATTATCTAGCAATTCGAGAAACGAACAGAAAAATTTTAGTTTACCTCTTGGAATCTTGCATCATATTGGCAGAGTCTAAAGATCCAATATCGATGCAAGATTTGCTTTTAAATGAAGATCTCGTATCACCTTCCTTGTATGGATAATTTCCCTTTCGTTAATATTGACCAATAAAATTTCAAGATCATAAAAAATAGAAACGAAAACAAAAAAAATTTTAATTAAAGAAACCACATAATTAAGAATCTTCTTGTGAAATTTTAGTAAGTTTCCTAATCCTAACCCTAAGTATAACGCAGTTTTATTGATTTTAATTTTTTACAGGTGGACCAATTTTGTTGGTACTCCACCTAAAATAAATATTCATTTCATTCGCGTTACTGTAATTTAGTCGGTGAGCATAAAGAACATTTATTATATAGGTATTTAATTTCATTTTAGTCATATTAATTTAATGAGTGAGTATAAAGAATATTTATTGTAATCTAAGTGTCTAAAATAAGCTATTCAAGTTCGTGAATGTTTGTACTCTTTACTGTAATTTCATTTTATTCGCATTAATTTAGCGGATAGTATAAACATTTATTAGGTTAAGTATAGTTCATGAATATTTTTAATTTCATCTTATTCATTAATTAGTCAGTAAGCATAAAGTTATTTGCATTTATAATTTAAGAATTGCATAAGTCATATGAATAAATACGAAATATAATACAATTTTGAATATTATAAAAAAGGTTTTCCACTTAGAACTACTGAACTAGTGTTTAATGAACATATGATTGAATGAATTCTTTTGACAGACTAAATTAAAAAATTAGCGAAGGAAGATTTAGTTATATTTTCCGCAACCTGGTTGGATGGTATATACGAAAATAAATAATTGATTCTTTAGGGAGTAAGTATAAAAATATAAAGAAAATAGTATTAAATATAAAATTCTAAATTAATAAGATTTAAAAATATTTTATCCACGTTAAATTAGTTCGTAAGTAATATTTATTACTGTATTAATTTAAGTATTTTAAATAAGCTATTCAAATTCACGAATATTCATAATTTCATTTTATTCGCGTTAATTTAGTCAGTAAGTATAAATCTAAATAATTAAAATAAGGTATTCAAAGTTCATGAATATTTATTATATTTATTATATTTATTATTTTATTTGCATTCATTTAGTCTGTGAGTATAAAGAACACTTGTTAGTCTAATTATTGAAAATAAGCTACTCAAGTTCTTGAATATTTATTCTCTAATTTCGTTTATTTGCGTTAATTAGTCTGTGAGTAAATATTTAAAATACTGAAATAAGCTATTCAAGTTCCCAAATTTACTTATTTAGTCGTGTTAATTTAGGAGGTGAGTACAAAGAACACTTATTAATCTAATCATTTAAAATAAACTATTCAAGTTCACTAATTTACTTATTATTCATGCTAATTTAGTCGGTGAGTATAATGAACACATTAATCTAAGTATTTGAATAATCTATTCAAGTCCATGAATATTTATATTTAATTTCATTTTATTTGCGGCAACTTAGTGTGTGAGTGTAAAGAAAATTTATTTGACAAATTAAAATGAAATCAGATTACTATAAATGACTATAAATGACTATAAATGACTATAAATGAAATATTAACTATAGTAGAGAGTTATTTATTTCTATTTGTAAGCTCATTTATATAATAATAATGAATACTTTTACGATCGTAAGTTTCTTTTGAAAAAAATAAACTATTTCATAAAACAAAAAAAGAACTTTACAAACTTCCACTTATTTTCAAAATAAGTTAACTCTGAAACTCCTAATATGAGAATTACATGTTGAAAATTTTTTGTGTTCATTTTTTTTAGCATTTGTTTTAGTCTTGGTTAGGATTTAAAGTTATATTTATTAATAAAAAAGTATATGTGGGTTTTAGCGTTAAAAAAAGTCCCAAATTTATTTTAATCTGATTTCATGTTAAACTGCGATATTTATTACTTTAAGTGTTTAACTAGGCCATTCAATTCATGAATATCATATTTACTATTTAATTTATTTTTATTCATGCTAATTTAGGATGTGAGTAGAAAGAACATTTATTAACCTAAGTATTTTAAATACCGTAAGCTATTCAAGTTCATGAATATTTACTATTTAATTTCATTTCATTCTCGTTAATTCAGAGAGTAAGTATAAGAATACTTATTAATCTAAGTATTTTAAATAAGCTATTCAAGTTTATAAATATTTACTATTTGATTTCATTTCATTCTCGTTAATTTAGAGAGTAAGTATAAGAATACTTATTAATCTAAGTATTTTATTATCAATATTTACCATTTTATTCGCGTCAATTAGTCGGTAAGCATAAAAATAATTTTATTTAAATTGTCGCATGAATAATTTGAAATAACATAATGCAATCGATACTGTAATTTAATAGATATTCTATTTGTGGAAAATGTGCACATTGCAATGAATATAACACTGGGGTGTCTAATGCATATCAATTTACAAACATAGTGCAGGTGTATAGTGAAAATCACTAGTTGGACTTTTTTATAATTAAAATTTTTAAGATCTGCACGCAATATCAAAAACTATAGAAAAGTTGCCATCTTTTGTCCTTAATTCCTCCTGTAATATCAACCATTTTTTAGTTCTATAAGCACAAAATGTTTAATAAAATGTGTCTTTACATGGTAACAACGTTAGAATTTTTATTTTACTAATATAAAAGTCTCTAATTCGAAGCGCAGTTAGCCTATTTAAAAGTCATATGACTGATTTTATTATAACATTATACAAGATAATGATAAAATAAAAAAAATAGATCTATTTTATTCGATGATTCCTACTTCGAACCAACTTTTTAAGCATAGAGAAATTCTGCCAGTTTCTCTAAGAATACTACTCCTAGTAATATTTACATTATTTTTTATAACAGAAAAAATATTATTACAAGGAACACAAACAGCCTGTAAAGCAAGGTGATCTGCTGCAATGCTAGCTAAGGTTGGAAAGTAAGAGGCGTTGACTTTCCACCACAATAAGGAACTTACTTCTACTTCTTGAGGTAAAGAAAGATAAGTTATTAACTTCTTTGCTTCGGCTTCGACCTTGTCTTTATTTCTAAGATTTCTAAAAAAATCTAATGGATCTTCATTTGCCTTATATGTTGAATAAAGGGTTTTTAGTTGATTAATAGCCATTTCCCAGTCCGTTACATGAAAAGTTTCGAACTTAGTCGATGGATCAATTAGAGTAGGAATAACAGAGGATTTTGAAAGATAAGTAGTCCAATACTCCTCCAATTTGTCTTTCATTTTTCGGGCTGCTTCATAATGTGTATTAATGAAAATATATTGATTTAGATGCATTGAAAGACCCAAAATAATTAATCTTATAGAACCATGGGAGGGTTGTGAAGTGCCCGAAAGGATTAAATTTGCCTTATAAAATGGTTCAAAAAGTTTAACAATTTCTTCAATTATTGTCAATCGCTAGCTTCTAAGTAATCGCTTTTCATATTTGGATATAATTGTATAAGACCGTCAATAATTGATCAAATTTGAACGAACTGCTTGAGCATCAAATAGGTGGAATTCCACTGTGTATCGACATCAACTATAGGGTGGAGAAAAGGACAGTCTAGAAGAAAAGAAATGCTCTTCATCTCTTCCAAGATCAAAGGTAATTCTTTTAATTTATTGCAAAATTGCCTAACTTTTTGAATTTGGCCTAGGTAGTTTGTCTGTCCCACTTTAATTATG
>CAJVPU010000118.1:0-23481 GCA_910591775.1 Dentiscutata heterogama | reverse complement strand
ACAAATTCAACAGAAACCAAATCTTCACAAAACTTAAAGCCAAAATAGCCTTAGACTTCATTTGTAATACAGACTTCATTACCAACAGCCTACATAATTGTATACGAATAATTACCTACTGTCTCAACTTCACACAAATAAACTGTACTCTTAGTTTTGAAGAGCTACGCAGCTTGATTAATGAAGCTTACTCAACACTACTTATTCCTTTACCTCAAGATCCACTTGAAATAGATCAACCAATTCAACAAATTCTCCCCTTTTTGCTACTAATTCAAGATCGTAAACTTATCCAAGCAACTGTACTAGCTCTATGAAAGATTTTTATTTTTAAAAAGCTTCCTGATAGCTACTTTCTTACTGTTCTTGAACCACTGCCAGATGATTCTACTAAACTCCACGCTGAAATTTGGGACCTTTTCCCAATTACAAAAAAGCTAGATTGCTATTTCTCTCTGATTACTGCTTAAAATTAATACAATACTACATAGTAGAAAGAATTTCCCCCAATTACTTTAACTTACCAGATGCAAAATCCAGACTTCCAACTCTTCAAAACCTCATCTCAGCTATTCGCTATCTGTTTCTCTATAGTCCAACTGACACTTCAGAATTTTGTAGATATGTCAATATCCTTAGAAAACACTATAGCTTTCGTCATATTTCTAATAACTTCTTTGTGCAAAAGAAACTACTTCTAGTAGATCTATATGCTATTAAGACAACTGCAACTTACAACTTTTCTATTTCTAATACTCACCAAGCTAAAGAATTCATAGCAAAGATCCAAGACAAATATAAATTTAATATCTCACTTCCACTTACCTACATGACTATCAATCCTACAAATAAACCTTCACTCCCTAATGAACATATCCTTATTACTAAAGTAAACCTAACAATACCAATCAGAAGTCCCAAAGCTCTAGTTGATACCACCCAACTTTTGAGAAAACACTACTTCTTCTACCAAATTCCAAGTAAGTAGATCAAAATTCAGATTACTCTGAATACTTCAGAAAACCTTCATTTTCATTTCAAATTTCAGAAATTACTTCCTATCTTGAGCAAACAAATCTTTATCATACAATTCGCATTCCAATTACTGAACAAGAAAAAATCGAAAGCACTATTGCAGAACTACAAAACCACTTTAATTTTTAAGGTATACATTTGTATCTTCTTAATCTTCCCAATCTATCAAAACCCCACTGGGATATTCTTGACAATTATTCTTTACTACTATGAATAAAAATTTGCAAACTAGCTTACTGCCTACTAAATATAATCTGACAAATTTATACTCCACATTCTTCGCTAAGCTATTTTATTATATAAATACTAAGAATATATATAAAGAAATTCAGAAACCAAACCGAAGATAGATACAACAAAATACCCCAAACCCATTAGTTATAACCAAAACAATACTCCTCTTCATTTAATAAATAGAAAATTTTACTTATAGCTTAATAATTTCATTTACTACAATTTAATATCTCACATTTTAAATTATATTGTCTAGAGGTTTTTTAACCATTCTAGCTAAGAATAGGTTAAAGGTAAATGTTAGCCCTAACTTCTACTCCTTTTTACTAAATGTATAAATAAATACAAGTTGTATCCATATTATATACAGTCAGACCTCCCTAAATGCAAGTTGTTGGGATCAGCTCTAGAGCAAGCATTTAGGGAGGGTTGCAATTAAAGAACACTAATAAAATCATAATGTTATTATTATCATATATTAAATATGGCTTTAGTAGTCTAGAAATGATGGTTTTGATTGGCCAATAATTACATAGTTATATTTATGGAGGGAGTTTTTATAAGTAGGCCAGGCAATTAGCATGCAATTGCAAAATAAAGAATATGCATTTATCTATTAATTCCATCATGTGGCTAGTTGTATCTTTATTGTAACTGTAATAACTAATAATTACTAATAAAATGTCCTCAGGCCAAGGAGATCACCTTAATACCAAAAAAAAAAAAGAATTTTTATTTGAAATATTCATTTTTTATATATTATAAATATTTGAATCAATTTAAGTTAATTCAAACCAATTCGAATTTATTTAAAACAATAAATATTTTAGTTTACTTTTTACTATTGTTTGCTTATTTTAAATTTATAATAACAATTAAATTGAATTAGATCAAATTAATTCGAAATTAGACAAATTAATTCTATTTATTTTTTTATTTTTTTTTTATATTTTTTTTTTAGTATTAAGATGAGGTCTTACTTGTATCTTTATTTAATAATTTATATAAATAATTACATAAAGCCATATAAAAACTTAATTTGTATACTAACAAATAAATATAAATTATATACAAGAATAAAGGTTTAGACAAAATTATCTGTGACTTAAACTACTAGAGTAGTTAAGATTTGGATAGATAGAATATGGTTAATAGATATGCTATATTTAATCTACATAGTAGACCAAATATTCAACTTTAAGAGTAGAAGGCATGTTGATTATTTTTTATATAATCTTAGTAGTAAATTTTTTTTTATTTTTTTTATTTAAGGTAAGATTTTGGTTTCAATACTTTATTAAATTTTAATATATATTACTCTATATAGTATTACTGTTTAAACAATATAATTTAACTAATTGTATTTGAAACTTAGAGCTATGTATTTAACTATCTATATCTAAAATATACCTTGTACCAATTTAACTATACAGATATATTTAAGTATCTATAGTTTTTCTAATTTACTCATGATCTAAATCTACTAGATATGATCACAAGCTCAGCCCAGGTTTAGGGTCTTGTATATCTACTCACAATTACTTTTTTGCAGTTGCCAAGACCCTATTTGCAGTTTTGACTATGCTGTTAAGTCCATCAATTAATATCCTGGGTTTCTAATCCTGCAGTGTAGAATTTTATCTGCAGTTCTCTAATTTCATATAATCTCATTTAACTGCTTTTTGCTCTTGTAAGGTTTGCTTGGACTCCAGTACCAGTTTCTCATCTTCTTTCTAAACTGTATTTTTTAATTCTTCAAACTACCAAACCAGTTAGCCTGGGAGAATTGGTCTGCCCAGCTTTAAGTGCTTTATAGCTTTCTTCTCTTAGTATATGCTTTCAAAGCACAACTCCTTTTTCTTCGGTGTGCTCTAGTAGCCAGGTTGGTAAAACCCTAAACCTATGAGAATCTTGTATTCAAATTCTTGAATTTCGAGTTTAGTCTATTTTGGTTCTACAGTACTATTAAAAGTCCTTACTACCTCCTTATTCAGGTCTTGCCAAGCCAGTTTCAAATCTTTTAGTTCTCTCTGTTAGTTTTATACATTTTAAAAGTCTTATTGTAGGTTTGCACTACCTATTCTGGTTTGTATTTTTTTGTATAACTTAATATTTATAGATGCTTCCAGAATCTTCCAATGCATGAGTGCATTGGTGTGACTAGAGTTACAGGTATTTTACCCAACTAATTGATAAAGATCTGTTACTATAGCACTAGTATTTAAATTCAAAAAATATCTCTAGTGGGATTTGAACTCTGTACTTTAGCTAGAAATTACTTGGTAGTATAACAACCTGACTACTTCACTAAGTTGCCACATCCTTCAGTGATAAAATTTTTTTCTTTTAAAAATAAAAAGTATTTTATTTATTAATAAGTTATTGAAAATTAAATAAAAGTTGCAGAATAGGTTCTTATGATTCTAATGATAGTAAAATTATTAAAATTGGTTAAATATTCATTAAGATAGATATATTTAAGGTTTAGGTATTGTTTTTTGTTATATGATGATGAAACAATCAAAATTAATGATTTCAAGTAACCCCAGAGAATTTGGTGTTATACCAGAAAACTTTGCAATATATACAAGTATATTTTTTTAAATATTTTAGTTATTGAAATTTATACTACTATAAAGAACATATTCTAATTTATTTACTACAAAATTTAATAAAAATTAATTATAACTGTGAAAAGTTTTATTAGTAGCATATTTTTATTTTTTGCAAAAATCATGTTGTATTACAAATATTATATGAAAAATGATTAACATATCTTCTACCTTTAAAGAAGCCTGTTTTAGGAGAGAACAGATATTGGATTCAGAATATAAATAGTTAGCAAAACTACAAGAGCAGCCAATAGTAGATATAATTTTGTTTCTTCTGTAATTTTAGAGTAATAAAGTAGTTTATTATGTATAGAGTAAGTAGAAATCTGATAAGCTTTTTTCCAATATAAGAAGTTTGTACAATATGAGATCTATATGTTGTTGTAAGTAAGATCAAAAATTTTAAGAAGTATTTATATAATTAGTTGTGAAGCTTGTGAGTAAGGAATATTAAAAGAGTTTAGAGATTGGATTAGGAATTTGGAAATAAGGCCTTTAAGTATAGAGTAAAGTGAATAAGAGTATAATGTAAAAAGTAAAGAGTTGAAGGAAGAGTAAGAGAAAATTGTATATATTAAGTTGTTAAGTTGATATAAAGCAAGGTTGAGGCTAGTATTAGAGATAATCTCATAAATAGAAGTATTGATATTTTAAATTAGAAGAGTATTATTAGAACATGTATACTAGTAAGAAGGAGTATCTAAGCTATTACAAAAATGTAGTTAGAAACTATAAATATAGAGGAATATATTAAATGAAAATAAAAATTAGTTAGTAAAATATTTAGAAGTAATTTAATTCTGAAGAATTTTAAGTAATTTAATTTGAAATTAGTAAAATTATATGAAATTTTTTAGTTATTGTTGAAGTATAGCATGCTGTTGTGAGGACCATAATGCAATAGTATATACTTTGTAGATTGTTTTAATAAAGTATTTAGTAGAGCTTTCAATATAGATATTATTCCAAAGTAGAGTAGAGTATGAATTGTAGAGATTTGTATAATTAAATTGTAGAATAGAGAAGATAGAATTGTTATTTGCAAGCAGGTTAGCAAGATTGTTAAAAAGATCATTTAAGTGTGTTTGAACTTTATAAAAAGTAAGTTGAATATTGAAGGATTTTAATATATTAAGAAGTGTGTGCCAGATAGGCCAAGCATTAAATTTAAAGAGTTTAGAGAAGTAAGATAAAAGAGATTGAAGTTTGTTAAATTTAAAAATAATAGATTATGAGTTAGTAAAGATTTTGACAAGAGAATTGTAAGGAAGTGTGAATATAATAAATATAACTGCAATTAGTTCAGCTTTATAGAAGGAAGGATAATTGGAAATTTGAGCAGAAAAGCTTTGGATAACATGAATATTATGAACATGAATCTTGCCAATACCTATAGAGCAATAGTTAGTACTAATTTGTTTTACAGAGCTATCTGTGTAAAAGATAAACTGATGTTGAGAGAAATTAGAAAATGCAATATAAGATAGTTTTTTGAAAGCTTTACTTTTATGAAAAATATTTGAAATAATTAAGTCAATAATATTAATAGTTGGCAGAGATAGTATATATGAAGGATGTTTAATATCTGTAGAACAAATAAGGTTGATATAATTAGCATTGAGGTTAAGTTGCATGTTAGCTTTCTTTCTTTCAAGAAAGTGAGTAGAAAGAATAGTTAATACTTCTAGAGTGCAACAACTAGTTATACAATAGAAGTTAAGATTGTAACTCTGGCAAGAAGTACAAGAAATTGAAGATAAGCAATAGTAGTATAGAGTAGAAGTATTAATATTGTGTTGCCAGTGTGTTATAGAGATTTTATTAGATTGAGAGAAAGTTTTACAGACTTGACTAATAATAATGTTGTTGTTATAATAGATTAATACCCAAAACTTGTCAATTTTAGAAAATGAGTTAGTTTGATATGCAAATAGGTTAATACCAGTAGGTTGAAGATATAAAGTAATAGTACAATGAATATTATTAAGAATAGAACTTTCAAGATAAGTAAACCAGAGTGATTTTTTTCTTTTGAAGATATGTAAAAGACAAGGAGATAGATGTGACTAGTCTAGCAAAGTGTTGTTGTCTACAAAGCAAAGTTGTTTAAGATAGAAAATATTTTTATGATGAAGTTGTTGTTTAAAAGTATTGTGCTTGGGGTGATTAGATAAGATATTTTCAAGAGGTGTATTGCTATTATTTATAGTTTTAGGCTATGAGGAATTAGAGTATGAATATATAGAGATTTGAAGATCAGGAATAGTTGTTACATTGAGGACCACCCCGATCTGGTTATCCAAATCTTTAATATCTTATTCTTGAATCTTAGATATGTAGAAGACAATATTTATGTTTATTGCAACTGTTAAGATAAAATACATATTGCTATATATAGTTGACAAATTAGACTATATAGTCCTACTCTATATGTCTATCCTAACCTTTATATAGATTTATCATGGGTTTACACTGACTATTTTTAACAATGTTCAGGGTACATCTATTATACCAGTTTGTATTTCTCTATTTGCTACTAGAGAACTCCCTACAGTTACGAGTATTCGGTAATGGACATTATATTTGGGATTTGCAAGTAACTTTCTTAATGAGATAACCCTGTGGAATTATGTAATGGGTCTCCAATCTATTTTTCAAGTCGAATTGGTACAACCACGTATTACAGTTTATCTTGAAACCGGGTATAACTTGATTAAGTTAGCATGTATCGATTATGTCTAAAAACAGGCAAAACTCAGTTATAATATCAACTACAAAAAAAACAAAAAAAACAAAGACAGTTAAATGCCCAATATATAATTAATACAACAAGGATGACTGAAGTACATATATTAAAAGTTGATACAACATTTCAAGCTAATAAAGCATATATTCCAAGAAGACACTTTGCTATAGTTACAAGGTTAGTTACTGAGTTGATTAATAAATAACCTCATATATAGCACCAGGTGCTAAGGTAGCAGATCATACTTTCCATTCTGGAAGCACTACAAAATTAGTATTACAAGGTGCATAGCAAAGCTTGGAAAATGGTTGCCAATGAGTTCCACAATACATTCGAATATACTCTTCGAAGGCAGTCGCAAATTATGCAAGTATATTCAAATTAATGAGTGTTATTCAAACTTTGGAACCCAATCATCATCAGAATAAATCACAAGCAGATTACATTATGCCAGGTATATTAAATGACCACATATTCAAAGCACTATCGACATACAATACAACTAAGCTACCAAAAAAAAAAAAAAACCCCAAATAGCTGTATAAGAACATCAACCACCGGATGGTTAGAAAAGCAGTATAATAAAGTACAGACAATTCAGGGACAAATAATCCAGAAACATCCAACCACATTACACACTAAAAAGGTCAAGATACCACACCTCACTAGTAACAAAATCTTATCAATGAATATAGGCATTGAGCAGTAAAAAATAGATCTATCAAAAAAAAAAAAAAAAAAAAAAAAAAGAAAAGAAAAAGAGGTATATAGGCACTTAACCATAAACTACAGGATAGTATAATGAATGGTGACAACTACAAATTCTTTGCAACTAAGGTTAACAACATAAAGCCATTACAAGGACAATCAATCTGAATTATAGAACTCAAGTCACTTAATGTCACAGTAATTAAAATCATGGCGTCAGGTTATTCGCATTCTATCAAAATTTATGGGTACCATCATAGGCATATAACAATCAGACCTCACTATACAAGCCAACTTCTTTGGAAGATGTTCGGTCTTCATGTCATACGAAAAAAAAAATCATATGAGTATAAACGGCCTCAGCATCACAGGTCAAAAAAAAAAAAAAACTGCGAGCAAACGATAGAATCATAAACTTTGGAAGACACATGATTCTATCATTTCCTCACTTGCATTTCTTCGCTTGCATTCTTCTCTCACAGCCGGCTTGCTTCGGCAGGCGGGGAATGGCCCCACCGGCTAAATAATCCTACAGCGACTCCCAGTGCAATTACGATTGCTTTGTCGCGAGATGTCTTTGCCGTTCTGGCCAATTCGGTCAGCTACTCACTTATTTAGCACATTTCTGCTAACATTCAATAAAAAATCACCTCCGGCCAAATAAATACAAAGAATGTCATGTAATGCGAATGCTTTTCGTGAAAGCTATATATTTTGACAACTTGACACAGCCTCAAATTCAACCAGTTTATGCCAATTACAGATCCCATACTACAATTCTACTAATTAGAAGGCTAATTATCGAGGCTTCTACCGTTTCTTTCATAGTAATAGGCAAGGATGCGATTTTTTATTTGCATTGGTTGACCACATTTTCAGGGTCACGTGGCGCAATAATTTCTTTCGGCAGATCATAAAGTAAAAACACATCAACTGGAGGTGAGTCAATAGAAATCAAGCAAATTTTTTATAATAAAAAATTTTTTTATAACTTTAAACAAGAGTAACTTGACAAAAACTTAACCAAATTTAGTAATAATTTTTTTAAATAATTTTTTACAAACTTGTAGAATTTAAAAAAAATTTATTGAATTTGATCAAGTTTTTGTTAAGTTATTCTTGTTTAAAATTTTAAAAAAAAACTTATTAAAAAATATTTGCTTGGTTTCTATTGACTCAACCCCAACTATTGGTAAAAACTTATTATTACACTGCTTGCTAAATCTATTATTGCATTTTCTAAATTATCTTTATAACACAAGTATATATTGTAAGACATTTTTTTGCCGCAAATATTAGTTTATTTCCATATGCATAAATTGATTAATTAGCTTATTCCATGTAATTGGAGTATAAATAACAGAAGTTCCTAAAAATTTTCCCATCAATTCTCTTGCTAACATAGTTCTTTCATTACTTTGAAATGTTACAAATATTATTGATAAATTATTACTACCATTCAATTTTTTTAATTCTAAAATAAAATTTATAACTTCTTCCTTGTTATTTTCACAAAGGCCTATAAAGACTATATCATAAGTAAATTGATAATATAATACTTTTGCTGCTTTAATACCTTTTTCAAAGGTATCAAAAGTATCAACTTTTTCAACTCTTTTAAAATATTTAAATATAGAGTTTCTCACATTTTCGGCTGAGTGAATTATTAGTATTCGTTTTTTTCTTATAGAGTGAGGTAACACATAACTTATTTTTTCATTAAATTGGGTCTCTGCTGGTAAAGATATCATTGATAATAGTTCAACATTCCATGTAAACGAAAATTTACTTCCTTTTCCTAATTGACTTTCTACTTTAATTTCACCTCCATTAATTTCTACTAGATTTTTGCAGATTGAGAGACCAAGTCCTGCACCGTCTTGCTTTTTAGTTATTGACATGTCACCTTGTGAAAAACTTTCCCAAGCATGTTTAATATATTCAGGATTTATTCTATTATAGTATTATTGAATAATTATATAATGCTAAAATAGAAGTATATAATCACAAATAATTACAAGCAACTTACCCAGTACCGGTATCACTTATTTCAATTAACAACTGGTCTTTTTTATCCACTTGATCGTAGGTTGAATTCTTTTCTTCAATGAATTCTCGTGATTGTATTGAAATTGTCAGTACTATTTCGCCTTCATTAGTAAATTTAACTCTAATGAATTAAAATGAGTTATTATATATAATAGCTATAGGTTATAAAAAAATAAAATCGTTGCTATAGTCCATCACCACACAATTTTTCTGAAAACCATCAAAATTAATAATTCTAAAGATTCGTAAGATTTATTCAAAAAAAAATTAAAAATAATATAGTGATGAATAATAGCCATCAAAATAAAAAAGAATAATTACGAATTTGATAATAAATGGGTTAAAACTTGGATCAACCTGTTTTAATAAGAGATAAAATGAGTAAGAATTACGTATTACTATGCTAGTTTAAAACATTTATATTAAATCACCTCTCAGGATCACTCTTAACATATTTCGGCAACTTATCTACCTCGCAATTCACAATTGATTCAATATTTTTAGCTCCAGCTTTTTTTCCAAATATAACGATTGTGCTCTCAATTGTTTTTAATAAATCAAAAGTTCTATTTACAAGACTAATTTTTTTCGCTTCTAGTTTTGCCGCATTAAGAATATCGTTAACTATAGATAGCACGACATCAGCAGCATTTGATATAATATTAAGCATGTCCCTTTGATCAGTAGTTAAGGAGGTACCCTCTAAAGAAGAAGTAATACCTACTATTGCACCTAGAGGTGTGCGTAACTCTAAAAATAAGATTAAAATAGAATTAGAATAAATTAAGAATAATTAATATTAAAAGTATATGAAACGACAAAAAATTAATACCATGAGAAGTATTTGCTAATATTTGAGTCTTTGCATTATTAGCAATTTCAGCAGCTTTAATTTTAATAGCTTTTTCACCAATCTCTTTCAACAGGTTTGCATAAGTTATAGCTAAACTTATTTGATTTGATATTTGTTGTAATAATTCTACTTCAGAATCGTACCAAATAGAATTTTGAGATCTATATATTTTTATCCATCCCCAAAAATCATTATCTAACCTTATTTCTACAGATAATGTGGAAACATTTTTATGAACTTCATCACAATATGTATCTAAAGAAATATCAACGCTTGAATTTTCAATTAACTTTGTGAACTGTCGTGAATTATTATTGTAATCATTAAATTCCGAGAATGGATTAATTATTTGTGTTAAATCTTCCGATTCATTTTCACTTGGAACAACTATTTTATTACTCTTAGATGGTTCATTCGAAACAATAATGATTCTTTCACATGGTATCCTACGGTAAATTTCTTTTGTAATATGAAGTAATGTTTTATCTAAATCTGACTCAGAAAGAATCATGCTTGCTATTGAAAGTGATAATTGCTTTATCTCTTCTTGTTTACATCGATGAAATAATATTTTACGGCGAAGAATTGAACATTCAATATTAGCGCGAATACGAGAAATTAATTCTCGAGTTGAAAATGGTTTTACTAAATAATCATCTGCTCCTCTATCCAAACCTAAAAATAAATATATTTAAAACAAAACCGATAAAGAAAAGTAACTACTAATAATTTAACAGTATAATTTAATAATTTAAGCTTACCTTGAATTTTAGAAGTTTCAGAAGCTTTTGCGGATAATAAAATTATAGGAATTAGTTGAGTTTTCACATCAGATCTTAACACACTTAATAACTCATATCCGTCCATATTTGGCATCATGACATCTAAGTATCAAGGTCAAATCATATAATTTGAATATATTATACTATACGCGTAATAAACTACAATATTAATTACTTGCCACTAAGTATTAAATCAGGTAATTTTTTAAGCGTTTTTAAGGTTCGTATGGCGTCTTGGCCATCACAAGCACAGTATACATCAAATTCTTTTAACAGGTCTGCCAAAAAATTTCTATGAAATAAATCAACAATAAGAAATAAATTTTACACAAATATAGATCTTTTTTGAAAAAAAAAAAAATTACCTCATGTCACTATTATCATCAACAATCAAGACTTTATATTTCCTATTGTTTGTTGCTATTTTATCAGTATCGACATTCTCAACTTTCTGAATATCGATCGAATATTGACTAATATTAACATTTTGAGTTTCAGATTCACTATATTTCGTCCATTGAGAACTTTCTTCTAAATAAAGCTGTCGATTATTGTATAATTCTCGATCATTACTTATTTGATTTTCCACATTATTAGAATGTATTTGTTCTGTTAATAAGTGATCACTTCCTATTGGAAACCAACATTTAAATGTCGTTCCTTGATTTACTATAGAAGTAACAGTGATATCTCCACCGTGAAGTGTAATAAGTTCTTTAACGAGAGCAAGTCCTATTCCAGTACCTTCATGACTACGTGCACCTTGAGATTCTACACGATAAAAACGCTGAAATATATTTGGAAGGGCAGATTCCGGAATACCAACTCCTAAATGATGTATATCGGTATAAATATTAAATCCAGAATTCAGTTCGAAATTTATTAATTAAATTTATTAAATATATTAACCTGTATCAGACACTTCAATGACTACCATCTTTTTTTTCTTGTCCATATAGTCAAGATATAATCGAACGGTTATTTGTCCATTCCAAGTATGCTTGAATGCATTTGAACCTTATAATACAATAATAAACAAAATATCTTAGCAAAATATTTTCTAAATATTTTAGTAAAATTTAACTTTATAAAACTTTATAAAACTTTATAAAACTTTATAAAAAAAAAAAAGCTTACAAAGATTAAATATGATTGTTTCATACATATCACGGTCCAAATAAATTTTATCACCCACAGCAAGATTAAATTCATCTGGATTTGGGATATCAATATTATAATTCAAATCTAACGTTTTAGCCATACTTTTAAAGTCTGAGGCCAATTCATGAGTAAATTCAGCTATATTTGTTTCACAATATTGTACTTTTAATTGATTAGTTTCTATACTCGAAAACTATTATAAGGAGTATATTAATAAAGATAATTACATATTAGCAGTTGCAATTTTTTTACGTATATAACATACTTGTAATAAAGCATTAATGAGTTTAAGTAATCGATGAACGTTACGACGTATAATTTGAAGATGCGACATTATTGACGTTTCTTGAGTACATGTATTAATTACGTCATCGAGAGGTGATAGCATTAAAGTTAACGGTGCTAAATATTATAAAAAAAGAAGGTGATTAGTTTTATTTATATAGATACATTTTTAAAAGAGTATTTTTTATATTAATACTTTTTAGTTCGTGACTGATTCCTTGAAAAAACGTAATTTTTTGGCAATTCAAATCAGTCAATATCCTAGTTTTCTTTTTTTCATCTTCAACGGACTTTCCATGTTGCAAAAGTACATAGATTTGATTTGTGACCAACTAATAATTATAAAATATATAGATGTTTTTGATATATTTTTAATATATTTTTAATATATTTTTAATACAGTAAATATAAAAGTAATGAAAAATAATATTACATACGTTAAAAAATTCCATATATCGATCATCAAGTGCACAAAATCGACTAATACCATAAATTAATACAACCGATATAGTATGATCGTTGTCAAGATAAATTTTTTTCGAGAAGAGTACAGCCTGAGATTCGTCATTTAAAAGAACTTTGACATTTTTTCCTTCTTTTAATAAAAGGTAGATTGGCCAAGAATCACACTTTAAGAACGAATAAGTTCCAGCACTTCGTTTTAATTCTATATATGTACCATAGTTCTTATTAGCATCTTTAGATAAATCAATTACTTCATGGGTTTTTGGTAAATGATCAGGAATAAGTCTTTTTTCTTTATCGTCATCATCAAAAGTCGTAGCGATTAGATGAGCGATTGAAGATTCAGAACTAGTATTTAATTTATGGTTTACAAAGTAAATAAGTGTATAAGGAATATCTTTATTGTTTCTTAATGTTTTTGTTATAATATGGCAAGCACTTTCTAAGGACTCAATATCTTTGAGAAATATTATGGAAAACAAAAATATATTAATAGATATAATTCCATAAATCATAAAGATAATAAATTATATGAGTACTAACTAGAGGTTAGATGACCAAAATCTTCAAGTAATTTAAGTCTTCGAGTATTTAAAACTTTTTGAGTAGTTTCTTGTGATAGACACCATATAGCACAGATTGTACCATCGGATTTAAAAACTGGACTATATGTATAGGTAAAGTAAGCATCTTCATCGTATCCATCACGTTGTAATATGCAATGTTGATCGTGTCCGAAATAACCTTGGCCGGTTGTTATTACACTACATATATTACAGTATTGCAATTCAAGGGAATTTTAATATTATGAATTAAATAATCTTAAAAATTACTGCATCACTTACCCATTAAATTCTAAACTCATACGAATCTCAAATATTTCAGGCCAAATATCTTTAATTGGCCTTCCTAATGCTATTTTAACATTCATAAAGATACCATGTTATTTAAAATGTTTGTTGTAAACATATATATAGTATTAAATGATATAGCTAACCGGGATGTTTTGCTTTTAATATTGGAGCATAAGCTACGAGAAAATAGGTTTAGATTCTGTACTTATGTTAATTAAATAGATTAAGCCAAATAAACCGTAAAATCGGTTTACCTTTATTATAAAACAATAACCAATTTGGAGGATCGATATAGATACTCATAGGAAACTCAGTTCTTAGACATAAATTCTATTATTAAACATGTAATTTTTAGAAATGGGTTTAAAGTTTTACGAATTTAAAAACACATGCACGAATTCTGAATTACCGCAACATTTCTGAGGGCAGGATCCCAAGTATCCATAGGACCAAGCGGAGTCGAAGACCAGTCATGATTGTAGACCATGTCAATAAAATTTGAATTCTCACTTTTGCTTGACATTATCTCAATTGTTCAAAAGTGACGATATACAATATATTTGATTAATTCAATGAAGAGGAGAATAACTATTTACGTATTAGCTTGATTTAGTAAAAATTAATTAGGGAACTGTTAGAAAAATTTTTTTCAAGGATTGATCTTATCCTGGCAAAAAGTGGAATTGTCCTCCATATTCAGCGTTTATATTCTATATATTTAATTATATATATATATAATAATTATATGTATTGGATAGATTTTAGGTGAACTTAATTATTATATATTTTAAACTAAGCTTATCATTCGTCTTTCTTTTCAAATTTTTACGAATTTTCACTTCGACTTTATCAGTCATTACGTACGTACGTACATACTTATGCATGTGCTTATGTAATTTTATATACAATAACTATTACTGTCATTATTATCAAAATGATATAATTAATCATTTACGTACTGTACGTACGTACAATATATCATTACACAGAATAGAGTTATTAGGATTCGTTTGATCACTTCTTTATTCGAATACTAATACCTAATATATTGTAACCGATATACGTATAACCGATAGTTTTTATAGTGAACACGAGATAAAATTTGTAACCAAGAATTTGGCGATAGTTTTTCCAATTCCGACCGAGAACAAAAACAAAGAACTTATTCGGCAATACCATTTTCCGAAGCCAAATATCTCCACGTTTCCATAAAGCTTTTTAAGTTTATTGTATTACATCTATTTTAATAATTTTTTGAACACCTGATATAAATTAATCGTATGATTTTATAAAGTTACATTTAATGCATTGTATGTATATCTAACTAACATCTTTGGTAAGTAGTTTAGTTTGTATGAGAATTTATAAAAGAACAGTTCTTGTCATCCAATAAACCTTAGCAAGAAATGTTAAAATATATTTTAAGCATAAAAGTGTATATAAATATTACTTTTTCGTCGAAAGTGCTTGATATCCTGACTTATAGAAGGTCTACTAATGCCTAAGTGTTTGGCAATTTTTCGAATTGATAAACTTTTTTAATTACCGTACTCGCATAGCAAAGATGCTTTAAAGTATCATATTTCTATATTAAACAGAGATATAAAATTGTCAGTTCCGTGATCTACAATCTGATCTGATTAGTCAGACAACGAAAAAAAAAACTGACAAGATATAAATCGGTGCTGCTCACTTAACCGACAGTCATTCACTGAAAGTTCATCACATAGGGTTAACATTTAATTAGTTGCAGGTATATTTTGGTAAATTGACACTGGCGAGATGTCGGCTATCGGTGAAATAAGGCAGATTTGATATAAACAAATAAGTATATTTTAGTAGATTTTCCAAATTTCGCGCGTAAAGATAAAAAAAATAAATTAATAAATAATGACGATAAATAATTAAAATTTTTTTTTTTTTGAATCTTGTGTAAACTTTATACTGATTACGTAATGATTATATAATTTTAGCCAGATTCATTACGAAAATAGAAATTTGGGCCTGCTTAATGATAAAATTAGCATGGGGAGTATTTCCTAAAATAGTTATTACGCGGGTCGAGTGACCCGTACGGGTCACGGATCGAAAATTGCTCTAACCCGGGTAAACGGGTCAGAATTCAAAACACAGTACTGCAGTATGCAAAAGACCTACTAAAATGCATATCGATGTCGATATCGATATTAAGCAATTCACCTACAGTAATTAGATTTTTTACAGGAGGATCCCTAAATTTCCGGGTCGGAATTGTCGGAATGCATCGTGGTTAGGGTCAGGTTAGCGTTAACGTTAGGGTTAGCGGGGGCTACAGTAAAATTATCAGCTGGGCATTTTTTGCTTAATGAACGACTATTGTTTCAATAGTAAAATTCTTAGTGATCTTGGACAAAATCGATCAATTCCGGCCCATCCGACCAGGGTTCCGATGCATCACGACCCGGAATTTTGGGATCTCCCTGTATGAGTTCCTAATTAGAGTTCCAATCCGGATAAATCCATCATCCATTTATCCGTATCTAATTATCCGATAAATGCTTAACGTTAATGGATTGGAACTCTATGCCTAATATAATTATACGGATAGAAGACGTTATAAATTACTTAATAGTATAGCTCTTACTCGGGTCGTTTGATCTGTGCTGGTCGGCTTCTTGAGGGGTCACGTTTTTTCCAAAATAGAAAATGAACAAACGAGTAAGATCGAAAAATTTTCAATACAAAATCCGAAAAAAATCCAGTTTAAATATTTGGAGTACAGGCTGTTCTCTATACTAACAGCTCTAATTAAAAGTCGTTAATCAACTTTTAAAAATCAACTTCAAAAACTTTATGAATTTCCGTTTGACCCGTTGATCCGGGTTATAATCCGGGTCAATACCTGACCCGCTTAGGTAAGATCTCTAGTGAAACGTTGACTGTCAAATTTTGAATGTACTGTATACTCGCACCTGGAAAATGTGTACCAGGTTGGGATCGGTTGATTGTCCGAAAAGCTAAGTCGGAATTGTATGATGAACCTAGTATTCCCCTAAGGCGATACCAATTTAATTCGGTGGTTTACGTTACCCCCTTCTGCCTTCCCCCCTCACTATATATGCGGAAAACTTTTATAATATCGCGGATCATTTCTGAAAAAAATTTATAATAAACTCTCTCCAGCTCCCCTCTTTTGTGAGAAGGATGTAACGTAAACTACTGAATTAAATTGGTCTCGCCTAAAAAAAAGATACGTAACTGAGTTTTAATTTAAAATATTTTCTTTTTAATAATCAATTTTAATGAAAATGAATTGTTTTGCTTTTCAAGTGAAATATTGAAGTATTGTAATCATATAAAAAATTTGAAATTTTTTTTTTTCGAAGAAAAAATTCTTATTTATTTGATATTTATATTCGAATCGTAGTAAAGTAAACTTTCAATATAAATTGCTAATATACAATTGTTCGGAGAAAATTTAAGCTCAGTTACGTAACTTTTTTTTTAGTGGTATGCTAGGATGGTTGGAATTATAGATGCTGGTGAAATTAATTTCACCAATTTCACCAATTCACCACCAATTTCACCAATAATGGTGAAATTATTTCACCTCATTTCACCATATTTCACCAGCATCTATAGTTGGAATGGTATGACTACCGGAACTAGAAACAAAATTACGTTCGTACGTCGTCTTTTTAATAAAATAAATTTTATCATTAATCATTATTTAAATTATAAAAAGTCAATAATGTTTTTTGGTTGTCTTTTTTTTTCCTGCAAAAAAAAAAAAGAAAAAAAAAAGCGGTTTAAGTAGGATACAAAAAATCCGTCGATAGACAAGTTATCGTCTTATCTATTTTACCAAATTTCATCACAGTCAACAAATATTCAGAAAGAAAGTATTGGCCAGTCTGAAATGAAGGGCGTAAAGAATGATTAACTGTAAAAAAAGCAATAATTTATTAAAGAACGTCACAGAAACAAACTAAATGGTTAAAAAGATTAAACTATTATAATGTCGAAATTCAAATTTTACTTGTATTATTCATGAATTAGATATGTGTTGTAAATTGCATTAATTATTGCTTTATATTATCGTTATGATTAGTGGTGTAAGCGCAACGCCGTAATTGTTCATAATTTTTTTTTACAAAAAATTCAATTATAATGTGATCCAGTAATCCAAATTGGATGGGGTTGATAAACTCGATTCGTCTCGATGAGACAAATCAAATGGTACAAAAATCATCCAATTCGAATCACTGGACCACGGGAAATTCGCAAATAATAATTCAATGAATTACGGCAAACGTGCCGTAATTCTGCTGTAATTCATTAGGAAGCTTTTCGAGAATATATTGCGTTCCAGTGATTCAAATTGAATGATTTGAGTACTATTCGATTTGTCACATCGAGACGAATCGAATGATATCAAACTCATCTAATTTGGATTATTGGATCACGATATAATTGAGATTTTGTAAAAAAAAAAAAAAATACGACCAATTACGGCATTGCGTTTACACCACTAGTTATGATTGAAAAATAAGGTCTTAATTAAAAATAAAAATTCGAAGACATTTTCTGGACCTTCACCGAACCCAACCTAGTACACATTTTCTGGGTGCTGTATACTCAACAAGTTACGCAATCCGTAACATTAATACAATGAGGCATGAGAATTAGATAGGGATGGCAAATGTTTTTTATTTCGTAATTAAAAACAGGTGAGCATTATTTAAACAGTTGAATAACAAGAAATTATAGTAAAAATGGCGAGATAAAATTATTACCAGAGTTCGGAGAATTTACCGTAGTCCTATCAAGCCACTACGGCGCACACATTTTCTGGATGCATAGATGTAAGTACTGCTGTACTGGATAAAAAAAATTACGTAATTACTACCTTGCCTATCTTTACGAAAAATAGATTCATAACGATAATCGGATTGCATTTAACGTTAAGGATTTAAATCATTATCATACAGAAAAATGAATTATTAATAAATACGGACTTTGAACGTGCCTAACTACTAGTATTAAGTAGATCCAATTAGCTGACATTTTTTTTTTACCGTAAATTTATTCACATCAAAATTCTAGGGATGGTATAAATATAAGTTAATTTAATTCATTCAGGTTAATCGTGGAAGTTCAAACTTTTTTATAATAATGAATATAATTTTAATATCAAGGTTTCTAGATTTCTCATTAATATTAACATTTATTATTGTCAAACAAGCTATTAATTTTTCCATATAAACAGAAATTACATTAAATGAAAAGAGCGAAATAAAAAATAAAACGAACGATAATGCAACTTACACAATTATAAATATTGAAATTTATTATCATTTATATATTATTGTTAGCAACTATAAATAGCGCAAAAATTATAAAATTTGAAAGTGCATTAGAGTAGTTAGAGAAATCGTTCATTTAAGGAAATTTTTCTGTATTTGGGCTAGCATTTAGAGAAACCATGCATTTGGGAGAGTGTATTTAAAGATATTTCTCCATAATTATCTGATTTGAACATCTAATAATCTTTTTACTTTGGAGAACAATTATAAAAATTATTTTAATATGTAACAAAATATTTTGTAAATTATATAGTACAAATAAATAATAAAACACCCTCAATATATCCTTGAACATTATTTTAGTTAAAACTTTAATATATATACATATATTTTTTATCGATTTAGCTAGGCTTATCAAGACAAATAATAGGCTTTCATTTATATATGTTTGCTGATGCAGTAGCTGGTTTATCGATAATAAGTTAGCCAAGAAGTTATCGTAGATGAAGTGATACGTTTCCTAATCAATAGCTAAATTCGTTTTTGGGCTTGTAAAATTAAATTTTTATTAAAATATAATTATACAATAATTACAAAAAAATTATTAACAAGAATTTTTTAATTAATGTATTTAAAATATTAAAATTAAAGGTGGTCTCAGATATCTTAGGCTACACAAAGTTTTTTTTTTTAATTAAATTCATTTGCAAAATAACAGACTCGTTCACATCTAAAGTCCGCAATGTTAATTTTTTGTCTTGCATAACATGGAATCTGATTTTTTTTCTATCAGTTCTATCATGGTACTTCGGGAAATTAAGGTCTTCATCGGGTGGCACCGGAATAATTTTATGGAAAATAAATAAATAAATAGCAGAATAGAACAACTGGAACTTAAAAAAAAATTGAAAATTGAAAAAATGGGTCGGCGAGATCTGCAAAACGAAAATCAACTTTGTGTGGCCTTATATACAGTATATAGATTTTAATCATTTCTCTAATGTAGGGAGAGAAGGAATTATAATAAAAAAAAAAAAATGTTACGTAATGTTTGTCACTACCCTAATAATACAGAAATTTTTGATGCTTAAATATACAGGGTGTATAAAGGACAGAATAAGAATCGAATAAATAATTATGTTACAATTATTAAATAGCATAAACGTATAAAAAAAAACCAATCTTTTAATTATTGATTAATCTACAGAAGGTTTAATAATTATAAAAATATAAATTAAATTATATTGATATGGTGATAATTTGTACTAAATAATAAAAATTAATAAATATTACCTTGCACGTTGGCAATAGTCTACTAATATAGCTTGCCTGTTCAGATGTCTTGTAATTTAAAGGGGCTTCTGTTGGAGTTATTTCAAAATTCTGATTTTCGTCAATTTCAATACATGTTCTTTTGTATTTAGAAAGCTTATTACGCAAATCAATAGCCTTTGGTCGATATTTTGGGTTTTCATCCCAGCAACTATCAATTAAATCAATAATGATCTTTGGAGTTATGTTTCTGTAAATAGGTGGGCGACCTCCACTAACAATGCTAATCATAAGTTCAGTATCGTGTGGGATATCATAATAAGGGGGGAAACCTGACGCAATCTCATTCATAATTATTCCAAAAGAATAGATGTCTGCGGCTTTTGTATATGGTTTTCCACATAATACTTCAGGTGCAACATATGGTAATACGCCATGAACACCATCTTGGACTTTAAAATCAACATTTTTGCATAATCCAAAATCAGTTATATAAGATTTTCCTTTAGAAATAATAATGTTTCCGCTATGAAAATCATTATGTATTAAGTCATTTTCATGCATTTCAAAAAGACCTTCACTTATAGTGTATAAAAGCTCTAGTTTTTGAGACCATTTTAGACATCGGAAGTTCTTATCTAAATAATTCCGAAGACTACCATCTTCTTTGTATTCCATAATCATCATATAATTATCGGAATATGGACATTTGGTAACTCCATAACATTTAATAATGTAGCCAAGCGTTACAAATGAGGTCATTTGATTTTTAATCTAAAAAAATAAAAGTATTAATTCAAATAAAAGTTTCATAATAATACACTAAATTAAATACCTCTTCAAAAAATTCTTCATTCACGTCCTTTGAATCTTTTAAGCCTTTAAGGATAATATCGGTCCCGCCAAGCTTGTCAGATCTGAACAAAACTTGAGTAGAAACGTCATAATATTTAATAGGACCGCTCCTCCATTTAGCTTTATATACGGTCCCATAACCGCCAACAGCAAGATGCTCAACTTCAAAAATTTCTTTTTCAAATGAAACCCATTCTAATACTTGATCACTACTCTTTGCAACAAGTTGAATATTTTGGATAAATTTATCAACGGCTTCATTACCGCTTGTCCACTTGCCGAATTGTTTTTTAAAAAAATCTGAACTACACGATTGGCACCACTTATTGTCGGTTCTTGGTTTTCCGCATTTACAATCTTCATAACCAGAACTCATTGCCAGATTTTACATAACTCTCTAGTTCATAAGTTGAACGTAGGAGTTAGGTACGTACGTACGTACGTACAATAAAAACGCTGGTTTACAAGTTATACAAAGTTTGGTTCGATTAAATGATTATTGTTCCTATTTCAGAAATACTACGTTTCACTAACATACAGGTAAGAAGATCTTAAGCTGTGAAACTCGTATTATAGGTTGTTACGTTATTGATACAGGTCACTACCTAAAATAGATTTGTATCGTAAAGATAAAGAATCCTTCCACATTATATTTTACATGCGTGTATTTTTATGGGGATTTACGTCATAGGAAGATTTTCGTATGATTGGCTGTTTAAATCAATTTAATTTTACATTATTTATACAGCTTAAAGTACCTTTTTAAAAAAACAAAACTACTCAGAATAAACAAAAAAGAAGTATATAGAAAATTTTATTAGGGTTGTAGGACTCCACTATTAAAAATAATCAAAATCCCTTTTTGTTTTAGAGAAGTTAGCATGGTGATAACCTAATTCTATCTATCTTTAAGAAGTCGCTATTATGCTAACTTCTCTAAAACGAAAAGGAATTTTGATTATTTTTAATAGTGGAGTCCTATAACCCTAATAAAACTTTCTATATACTTCTTTTTTGCTTATTCTGAGTAGTTTTGTTTTTTTTTTTTAAAAAAAATACTTTAAACTGTATAAATAATGTAAAATTAAATTGATTTAAACAGCCAATTATACGAAAGTCTTCCTATGAGGATTTACGGGTTATTTTGGCAATGACTTAATTTTAAATTCATTACAAATAACCTCCGACCATCATTTAATAAATAGTAAACATAATCTATTTTTAGAAAATTCAATTCTTATCTTTGTTGTATCACTAAAAAAATCATAAAAAAGAATTTAATTAAATATTTTTTTTTTTTTTGTATTAAGGTGAGGTCTTGCTCGTATCTTTATTTAATAATTTATATAAGTAATTACATAAAGCTATATAAAATCTTAATTTGTATACTAACAAATAAATATAAATTACATGCAAGAATAAAAGCTCAGACAAAATTATCTGTGACCTAAACCTACTAGAGTGGTCAAGACTCACCTAGATTTGGATAGATAGGATATGGTTAATAGATGTGCTATATTTAATCCACATAGTAGACTAAATGTCTATTTTTAAAGAAGCCTGTCCTAGGGGAGGACAGATATTAGGTTCAGAATGTAAGTAATTGGCGAAGCTACAAGGTAGCTGATTGTAGAAATAGTTTTGTTTTTTCTATGGTTTTGGTGTAAAGAGGTGTGAAGTGGTGTATTAGATGTAAAGTGAGTTGGAATCTGGTGGGCTTTCTTTCAATGTGAGAAGTTTGTACAATATGGAATCCATATATTATTGTAAGTAAGATCAGAAATTTTAAGAAGTATTTGTATAATTAGTTGTGAGGCTTGGGAATAAGAAATATTGAAAGAGTTTAGAGATTGAATTAAGAGTTTAGGAATAAGACCTTTAAGTATAGAGTGAAGTAAATAAGGATATAAAGTAGAGAATAAGGGGTTGAAAGAAGAGTGAGAAGAAATCATGTATATTAAGTTGTTAAGTTAATATGAAGTAAGATTGAGGCTAGCATTAGTAATAATCTTATGAATAAAAGTATTAATATGTTGAATTAGAAGAGTATTATTAGAACATGTATACTAGTGAGAAGGAGTATCTAGACTATTACAGAAAAACAATTAGGAGATGTAAATATAAAGAGATATATGGTATGAAAATAAAAATTAGTTGGTAAAGTATTTAGAAATAATTTAATTTTGAAGAATTTTAAGTTTTTTTTTTTTTTTTTTTTTTTTTTTTTTTTTTTTTTTTTAAGGTGAGGCCTTGCTCATATCTTTATTAAGTAATTTATACAAGTA